>CAUYUJ010016947.1:194061-214044 GCA_963575745.1 Prorocentrum cordatum
CTCTCTCCCTTGTCTCGTCCCGTCGCCTCCTCCTCCTGTCCCGTCTTTTACCTGGGGTGATCCGACTCTCCTCCCCTGGGGATCTCGACATCCCACCGACGCCGCGAGCCGCCAGGTTCGAGGCAACCCGCGGGGAGCAAGATGGCCGGCCGAGGACGGTGCGAGGAGGGACCGAAGAAACCCCAGGTGTACAGAAGGCCGCCGAAGATACGGCAGACCCTGGGCCCGAGGAACCCCCAAGCCGAAAGCGGAGCTAAGGGGGAGGCGGTGAAACCTCAAGCAGAACCGACCGAACTCGGAACTGCCAGTGCTCCGTGCCCTCGCGGCGCCGCTGCCGCCGGGGCGGAGCTTGCACAGCGCGCCCAAGAGGGGGGACCGAGACCAGGGGGTCCACGCGTTCCAGCTTTTTTGGTACACTGGGCGGCCTCGCGTCGCCACGGCCGGAGCACCCTCGAGAAATTCGTGACGGCGAGAGCGCGTTCCCTGGGACGGGCTCACAGGGGCGGACAAGCTTTTGCCGATGCTCGGTCTCTGGGAGCCCTTTGCCTGGCCTGGCTTCCGTAGAGCAGCGGCTCGGGATGCACAGCAAAAAACAGGTACCCGGGGGAGGAGTCGAGACCTACTGGGTCCGCGTTGTGAACAAATCCCGACGTTCGGGGGACTGGGATAAGGGAGGCGGGACGAGGAAGAGAGCAGCGAGCACATGAGAAGACGCGCCGCATTCGGGTGAGGGAGGAAGAAGAATGTAGGGCGGAGAAATTCTTGGAGGAAGGGGGGGGGAAGAGGGAGGGATAAGCAGCAAAAGAAGAGGATGGAGGCAGGAATGAAGAATATGAGGAATGAGGGTTCAGGGGCCAGAAGCAGCAACGAACGTACTGACTTTCGTCACGCTCTCCTCGAACTCCTGGCCCCCACGCATCTCCCCATCCGCTGTCCTCATGGGGAGATGGGCGACAGATGACTATTCAGTACATGTAACTCGCGTGTTGACATATTGAGGCCTCCTCGTGGATGAAACACGTGAATGCTTCCTCTGCCTAATTCCCATCCCTCCTTGTTGCATCGGCAACGTCTCTGGACATGATCAGCTTCGTCAGGTCACGGTAGAAAACAGACACCATAGTGCCAAGCCCAATTCCTGCGAACCAGGGAGGAGGCGGCAGTAGAAAACGAGGAATAGCATGGGGAGTCTGCGAATGAGGAAGAGAATGAATGAATGGAGGAATAGGAGTGGCACAGGGAGGAGCGGAGACATGGGTCTCAGCACAATGCTCTCTACTGCCACCATTACTTCACAATGTGCATATTTGCGCTTGCATGTCATGCGCGCGTTCTTACGCCAAGCGGGCGTTCTACGTTTGGCCCAGCTGATGATTGAACATATAGGGCAAATATGCTGAAGCGTGTGCGCGCTGCTTGCATCATGTGCCAACACACTTGCCGACCTGCAATCACAACTATTACCATTTATGTTACGGAAAACCGAAGCCAAGCCACGTTGCTGGTGACCTGGCCGAATCGGGTCCAGCTGTGTAAATGTGCATGGGTGCCATGATTCATCGAACATGATGTATAACCGAGGACAACAATGACCAGAAAGGCTGAATAAGCCAATAACCGCGATCGATAGCTTCCGACATTGCTGGCATGAAACTTATGATTATCATCGAGGGGAAGTACCATGACTTCCCAACGGATGGAACGGTCGACCGCCCGAGAAGAGATCGTGGTTACAGCGGTCACGCCTGCATGGGCGAGAAGGACCAGTGGTCATGAGTGCAGGGCTTTCGAGTACCACCGCTGGTACAATAAACATTCCTTCAACCACCCGTGGCGCACTTGGTAACACTTGCCCGTCCAGATGTCAGCGTCTGCGAACGACTCCCCCACCATGCCGCAGGTACTGAGTGGAATGTCCTCAAACCCTATCGAATTTCTCCTCAAGCCCCTCCTCTCACAATCAGAGCTCCCACGCCCACGCTGACCAACAACCAGGCGTGCTGGCCATGCGGTTGCTCATAGCTGCTAGGGAAACGCATCAGTGTTTTTCGCTCCAAGGTAGTTTTCCAATTTTGCTAATTTTGCTCTGAACGCTGCCGTTTTATCCCCACGTGGGTGCTTCTCAACATTTTGTCTAATCGCAAAACTGTGGCAACCCCCTCGGCGGACCCCCGTTGCTCTTTGCGTGGGCTTGGGCACGCACGTGCCCCTTGTCCAAAACACGATGGAAGAAACGAAGATCCCCGAACCACGGACACTCGTGCACGCTGCAAAGCGCTCTCAGGCGCTCCCGAGAATCCCCGGTCTCCCCGTAACTTGTTCAAGGGGCTTTCGGGAGTGTGGCCGGGGGTCTGCAGCTCGAACTTGCTCTGAAATGGTCTCAAGAGGCCCGTGCTTGCGCTCTCTTGGTGTGGGGGGGCTCTTGTGCCGTCTGGGAGGCCCTGGGGGTCCAAGCGGCCAGCAGAATGGAACATCTCAGATTCTCTGAGTGGGTTTCTCTCTGCATCAGAGTGTATGCTATATCGTTCGGTTGGAGGAGCGCCCAGCACGGACAACGTGGCTCCCAAGGTCGCACCAAGAAAGCCCCGCCCCTTCGAGGGCTTAGCCCCCAGTGCGGTCCCAAGAAAAGGAGCCCCACCTGCCAACCGGAGCCCTCCGCCCCAAGATTGCCCCTGGGTCCGCCTCCAGGCCCCCAAGGGTTCCCCAGAGGCCTCCAAGAGGCCCTCGAGGCGCCCCGAAGAAGCCCTAACGAGGCAGCACAAGAAGCCCCACAGCATTCGAAACGCCTCTGGCTCATGACCCAAGCACGGTGGCGAGATGGGCGAATATCGTTACAGAATGCAGAGTGATCAAACGGAAGGCTTCGCTACTGAAGAACCATGATTCGCATGCTGCGCTCGTAAAACGTACGAGGATATTCGCCATATCCCAGACGCTTTACCTGGGTGCGGGTTTGATTGGCATTTTCACAAACTGCGGCTCTGCTTCTGCATGGCGCATTTGTGCACGCGCGCGCGTCAGGTAAGCAGAAGCGCGACGCTGACTTTCGGAGAGGACGTATGGAGTCCGACTGAAGATGACTTGCAACTGCAGGGTTCAAGTGCATGAGCTGGAGCAGCGAATTGGAGGGGCCATCGGTGCTGGCCGCGCCCAAGTCACAAGCTGACCAACAAGGAGAACCCTTGTTGCGCAGTAGTCTGACGCCGCCTCTCTGGCGATTTCTGGGCGCTCTTGGGCGCTCTCGGGCCGGCTCGCTTGACTTATCCAGAGGCCAGTGAACTCCAAGACTGCCAAGCATGGGCACAAAGAAGGCCCCAGGACGGTCCAAGAGGGTCCTTATACGGCCCACGGATTCCAACTGCGCCAGCGACCTCCCGCACCCGAAAGTGCCCGCACCTTTCAGACAACGAGTGCGGCACCCCCCGCGCCGCCCATTTCGATTTCTCCGAGGGCGCCGTCATTCTGCCCACGACGCTCCGATCTGCCTGCACATCTCGAGAGCGGCCAAGAGGGGGGTGCCCAAGAGGGGGGGTGCAAATCATGACCGGCGGCATGAGCGCGGCCCAGCGGGGGGGCCAGGGACGTAATGAAATAAGGAGAGGCGCCATGAAATCTGGGGAAATATCATAGCCCCCGCCATGATATCCACCCCCCATAGTCATCACCCCCCTCTTTGCCGCCCCCGAACGTCAGAAGACCATCGCCCCATGACCAAACACGCGACGTGCGTGGCGCGCGCCCCACCGCCACCTCCACTGTCCCACTGTCCCCACCACTGTCCCCAGTCCCCGCCAGTGCCCCCTACCACTGTCGCACTGCCCCCACTGCTCCCACCACTGTCCCCACCACGGTCCCACTCTTCCCACTGTCCCCACTCCCCACCACCATCTTCACCACCGTCCCAACCACTGTCCCCACCAGTCCCCCATCCCGAGTGGGAGAGGAGGGGGAGTCGTTGCGGCGAGGGGGAGGGGGGGAGAGGGGGGGGGGGTTCGAACCGGTAGTGACCCCCCCGGTTTTCCAGGAGGGGGGGGGCCCCGAGGGGTTCGAATGGGTAGTGGCCCCCCCCCTTTTTTATGATAGACTGGGGGGCGGGAGGGGGGGGTCGGAACCCATAGTGACCCCCCCTGGTTTTCGAGAGGGGGGGGTGGGAACGGGTTGGACCCCCCCCAGTGACTCCCCCCGATTGTTTGCCTGCAGCGACAGAACGCGCTCTTTCCGACATCGGTACCCCTTCCTCTTCTGAGCCTTCCCCCCGTCGTCACCCCCCCCGCTCTGCCTCCTCTGCACCCGAGCAGGGCGCGCGACCCGCTTCGCCGAGGCGGGGCCGCCGCGCGGGGGCTCTTGGCGGCGCGCACCAGGGGCCGGGGGGGGGAGGGGGGAACGCTTCTGAGAAGGAGGCTGCCTCTTAGCAGGCGCCGGCGCCGGCCCCACACTTGCACATGTAGACAAGGCCCGCACCTCCTGAGAAGCGGGCGTGCTTCAGGGAAGCCCTCCCCCTCTCCCCCCCCCTCCCCAGACCCCCGACGTTGTGATATTTTCATGGCGTGACACTTCCGGGGGACCAGTTTTTCATCCCGAATCGTTTTGTTGAGGGTCCCGAGGCCCAGTGAGGGCCCCTGGAGGCCGAATTCAGCGTTAAGTCGGGCTTGTCCCCCTACAGGCCGGTTTTCGACGAAGAATGAGAAATACTCAAAACGTACTCCCAAATTGTCAAAACATACTAGAAAAATTGTACCTATATGATTTTTCACTATCTTTGAATGTTCCTCCTGTAGAGGGACAGGCCCGACTTAAATATGGCGAGAAGCCTTCCGTCGTGACTCTTTTTTTCTCACAGCGCGAGGGGGTCTGGGCCCACGCGTGGCTGAGGCCCTCCTATCTGCAGGAAGCGCTGCATGTCGTTCTGCGGCGGCGGGGGGCGGGCGGGCGGGGAGAGGGCCCCCCCCGCCTCGCTTTTTTCTCGGGCGCCGTCGCGGAGGGGGGGAGCCTCGCATCACTCCCTCGCTCCCTCCCTCCCGCATCGCTGCTCCCTCCTCTTTCCTCTCCCCTCCCTCCCTCCCTCCTCCTCCTCCTCCTCCTCCTCCTCCTCCTCCTTTTCCTCCCTCCCTCCTCCCCTACAGTCATCGTGCTATCATTCAGGAACGCATGCTAAGGAACGCACGGGCTTTTCTGGCCATGGCGGGCCTAGGCCCCAGACAGGTTCCACGACGTAGATCTAGGGACCGGCCCTCCTCTGCGCAGCAGCCTTCTTGTGCGTCAACCTGTCCGCCCAGGCCGGCCGCGCCCCGCCAAAGTCCCGGTCGCTTGCTCCTTTTCTCCTTGGTTCCCGCGGCCAACGGGGAGCAGCTCGTGTCACTCCTGTTCGTCTCCAGCTGCTCTCCGTGTGTGCGTCTTTGAGTACCGTTTAACCGATACCCATCCCCAGCAGCGTGGCCTGGGCCCCACTGGCCGATTTACCCCCCTAGATGGGGATATAGGCCGTTCCCTTCGGGTTTCGAAATTGGTGTATCCCCAACTGGGGTGGTAATTTGGTGGGGGTCTCGAAGGGGATGGGGATGGGGATGGGGGTCGGTTAAACGATACCGACTGGGAACAACTCGTGTCACTCCTGTCCCTCTCCAATTGCTCTCCGTGTGCGCGTCTTCCGTGCAGTCGCAGCGCAGGGGCTTGGCTTCGGGCCTCGTCGCCGTGGGTCGCCCCCGCCCCGGCATTCTCCCCTGCTTTTTCGGTCCCCCGTCTTCCCCCTGGCCGGCGGCCCGTTGCTTGCAAGCAGGTTGGCGTTCTCTGCACCGTACAGTCATCCAATATAGTAAGGGTGTGCGATAAGTATGCAAGGGCCTTGGACGTCCATTTCGAAGCTTTTCGAGCGGGGCGCGGCCAGCGAAAGCGGCGAAGGATGAACCGAGGAGGCAAGGATGCAAGGGTACCCTTGGGAAGGTTGCCCGTCCTTACTATGCGGCTCCGCTCAAGTCCACGGAGTTCTAGCTCTGCCTGTCAGTGCTTTCTTCTGTGCGCTGTGCCCAGGCACTTCGCCCTGGCTCCACTGCGATCCTGCTCCTCTTCCCCCCAGCCTGGGCTGGCGCCAGCCCTTTCGGGTAATTGTTCGAGCCCCCCTCGCTGCAAGGGGCAGCGCTCAAAGTTTCGTTGTCTTGAGCAGGCGCTCGTGATGAGATACATTCGCGGCGCTGCTCACCTCTCTTCGTTCGGGGATCTTCTGACCCGGATCAATCCAAACCCCAGTCAGTCAGGCCTTGCAGAATCATGCAAATCCTGCAAGATCCTGCACCCAAGCCCGGGTCAATGCGAAGGATTCTGCAAGATCCGTCAGAATCCTGCATCCCAAATCCGGGTCGATGCGACCCTGGCCCTGCATGATCCTGCAAGATCGGGCGCTCTGGCTGACCCCCGTTTGCATTGACCCCCGTCTCAAAGCTCCCGATTCGTTTCCCCTTGCAAGGTTCTGGGCGGCTGGTGGCGGAAGCGGTCGTTTGCGCCACCCGGCCCACCCCCCAGGACCCCCACAGAGTGCGAGAACAGCGAGACGCTTCTTCTGACGTTCGACGACAACCTCTCACCCTCCCTCCCTCCATCCCTCCCTCCCTCCCTCCTCCTCCTCCTCCTCCTCCTCCTCCTCCTCCTCCTCCTCCTCCTCCTCCTCCTCCTAGCTGCCACGGTTGCTCGAGCGATTCAGATGGCAGCAGGCCACACTTTTTTCGCAGCAACCACAGCTGGGGGCTTCCTCGCTTTGCCTCTGCGCATGGGAGCCGTGGCTGGGCAGTACGAAGGTGCTCGGCTGGAACCCTCAGAGCGCCCGCGGGGATCGGCTCGAGGAGATTGTCTTGGCGTGCAGGTCGTTCGACTTTGTCCTGCTGGGGGGGACGCAGGCATGTGACCGCAAAGCGGAGGAACCCCTGCAGCGCCGAGTTCAAGGGCAGTTGGTCATCGAAAGCGAATTCAGTCCTGGATATTACAATTATAGTAGTACTGGTTGTGCAGTGATTTTTCATCGGGCCTATCGGCTTGGCCATCTGGTTCGGGTGTGGGCGAGTCCGACAAGGGCGGGAGGACGTGCATTGGCAGTAAGAGTGAAGCGCAGTTGCCAAGACTTCTGTCTAGTGGTGCTCTACTTCTCGCCCCAGCCGAGGTGGTCAGCTGAGGTCCCCCACTACCTGGAGACGACGCGTATTCTCGGCAAGTGGCTGGATGAGGTGCTGAGCAGCCTGCCTGTGCGCTGCTGCCCCATCGTGTTCACGGACGCGAATGACGGCATCGGTCTCACCCGCCAGTCCGCGAAGTGGCAGTACGTCGACGATGGGGTGGTGGCAAAGGAGGCAGCGACACGAGAAGCACGACGGTACGGAACAGGTGAAACCCTTCGGATACAGGCGGCAAAGCACCACTTGCTGGCGGCGAATGCGAGATATGGAGTCTACCCCACGTACTTCGGCACGAAGGGCGGGAGCTCGATGATCGACTACGCGTTCTTCCCCTTCGGGATGGCGGACGCAATTCAGAAGTGTCACACTCTCAGAGGACTGGGGGGCGCAACTACAGGCTTTTAGGGGCCCGCCGCCGCAAGATCATATTCCGATCATGCTGCAGGTCCACCTCCCACGTTTCTCGGAGCAGATCCAGCGGGCCCCGAAGCTGGAGTGGGACAGGGGCAAAATCATGGACGCGCTGCGTGGCGAGGGCGACTTGAAGCGCGGTTTCCTACGGCTGGTCGAGGACCGACTGTCGCAGGAGGACCCGCAGTGGACGGATATGCTTCGGTGCGGTGTACCTGACTCCTTCTTTGATTACATGAATCGGGTGCTCATTGAGGCGGGACAACAGATGTTTCGACCAGGACGGCCGCCTCAGCAGCGAGGAGATGCAGAACTCCGACGCGACCTTCTCCGTCGGCGGGCGGCACTTCGGGAGGCACTGGCTGGGGTGGCGACAGGTGATACGGACCCCGTCGGCACGCGCTGCTCACCCCCCCTGCCCGTCGGGCCATCGGGGGGCAGAGGGCACCGACCGACGGGGGCAACGCATCGGAGGATGACGGCGGCGGAGGATGGCTCAACGTCTACACCAGAGACGACGGCGAGGCTAGAGGAGATTCAGGAGAAGCTGCGGGCGGTGGCTTACCGCCTGCATCATCATCGACGACAAGAACGAGCAGCGAGGAAGCGATACATGGAAGAAGAGATCGAGACAGCCTGGAATTCCCGCAAACTGGCGCTGGCCATGCGTCTTTCTCGAGAAACAGGAAGGTGTCGGTTTGGACCGAAGAAGCGGGACGGACGTGCGGCACGGGTGGCTCAACCTACGCGGGAGGAGTGGCTTACGGCATGGCGTCAGGCAGGCAAAGAGGGTGGCATGTCGGCTACGGAGGTGGCAACTCCAGTGCTGATCGAGTCGACGGATGCGCTGCCTGACCTGACCGTTGAGATGGAGGAACGGGCTCGAGCGGACATCAGGCGGGTCTCGTGGGCGGTACAACGTGCAGGACGACGTCGGGCAGTACCTGATCGTTCCCCTCCAGTGGAGCTGTGGCAGTTCTGCTTCCACCCCGAGAAGCGATACGTACGGGGACGCTGGGGTGTGGGGGCTGATGCAAGCATTCCTGACATGGCGAGCTTTACGGAGGCGATGCTGGGAGGTTTTCGTATGATACGCCGAGCCTCACGGACCCCCAGCCACTGGCACCACAACACGGCGGCCGGATTGCGGAAGCGTGGCGCGCCAGGCGTCAAGGGCAAGCGGGTGGTGCACGTCCTCGACCCCATCGGGAAGTGCTTCTACGCAGATATGCTGAAGGTGCCAGCGGACGTGGGTGACTACGGCTTCATCAAACATCGGCGACGGGAGGGAGCGATTATGGCGGCTCAGGTGGTGGCGTGGCGCCTGCGGCATTCGTGCCACACGTTCTCGGACAGTCTGAAGGACATGAGCAACGCGTTCGCGTCAGGTTCTCATGAGGAGCTGGATGCTACGGTAGACATGCACGTCGCCAGTGAGCTGGACGTGCCGCTCGCGCAGCAAAGATATCACGAGTCGCGCATCTGCCTGCCCACATCTGAAGGACCCCCTCCCTGTGGATCCAACCTGGTGAGGGAGGCACCATGGGGGACCCCTTCGTGGTCACGCTGTTCAGGGGCACGTTTAGCAGGCCGATTTTCTCCTGGAACTATCGAGAGGCCCACAGTACGCCACGTGTGCTTATAGCAGAATGGAAGGAAATGCGTGCCAACTTGAGCCTCTTCAAATATGCTGATGACATTTGGAATTGCATGGTTGCTGCTCGTTGCCAGAGGATCTCGGAGTTCCTGAAGTGCATGCGTATGCCGGATGAGATTCTGGAGGAGGAGTTGGAGGAGGTGGGATTCGGGGCCAACCGCAGCAAACAGGTTTCGCTGTTTCACGTCTCGGGAGTAGGATTCATTAAGGTCAAACGTTGGCTTCGCCATCACGCCGTTTCCATTCTTGGAAGTGAATTGCATGAATCTACGCGGTACCTTGGGCCTTACGTCTCTCTCTCGGGGACTACTGGGCCAGAAGTTGCTCGTCGTAAAGAGGCGGCGTCGTCAGGGTTCTACTCCATGGGAGGTTTCTGGTCCCTCAAGTGCCCCTGGAGATGGACTCGTACTATTCTTATTGGGCTGGTCCAGAATGCGTTATTAAGTGGGCTGGAGGCGATGATGGTGACTCCCCAACAAAATAAGGACCTGGACGCTCATCTTGCCCGATTGTGTCGGGTGCCATTGCAGGGACGGGGTACTTCGCATGAGGGCGTACATACGACGACCTGGTCGAATGCCCGAGTGCTTCAATATTGGAAATTGGCGCCGAGTGCAAGAGAGCTGCTCGTGCGGCGCCTGAGCTGGCACCAGCAGATGGCACGTTTTTCCTGATAGTCACCAGCAGCTCCTGTGCGCACTGTTCGGTCGTTTGCCGACGCTGGAGTTTGACCGTTACAGGCCTGTGGTCGCTGATCGACTGACAAAGCACGCGTCTCCGTGGGCTCGTCGTCTCCAGGAGGACTTTCGGGAGGCCCGGAAGATCTTGGGTGGGGAGGCCATGGTGATGGAAGAGCTCTCCGAGTTCCCCTGCAGGTTCGCGGACCCTGAGGTTGCCCTAGACTTCGTCAATATAGATTTCTCAGTGATTCGTTCGGCCCAGGTCCGAGCGCAAGTTCCTCCGCCAGGCTACCAGCCCCCACGAGAGGTTCCTCCACCAGTCCCTGAGGTCCCACGTGAATGGCAGTGTGAGTGGGTGGTGGAGGATGGCAGTAGGTGCGAGATGGTCGTTCGTACGAAACGGGATCTACTTAACCATCTTCGTGCTAAACATCATGTCCGTAATGCTGGACACGTTATGTCACCTACTAACGTGTGTGTGGTTTGCCGTACGGTTCTCAGCTCTCGAGTGGTGGCTGGACGTCATCTTGCTCGCTCGCTGGTTCGGGGATTTTGTCGACCTGATGGGGCTCGGAAGTTCCACCCTCTGGTTCCTCCTGGTAGCCTCGCTTGCAGAGTTTGTGGGGTCGAACACGCCGATCTGGATCATCTCTGTAGCCATCTGGTTCAGCATCTGCCACGCACGGTGCTTCCTCAGCGACCTCGCCCTCTGTCGGATCGTCGGCGTCAGCGGCAGTATGGCCCTGGAGGGCACCCCGCCTTGGCTGGCGCTCCCGACGGCAGAGACGAATGGCGCTCCCCCACACAAGAAAGGGCGCAGCGACGACGACAGGGGCAACGGCGGCACCAAGAGCTTGAAGGAGACAGTGAAGACGATGGGGCGCCTCGTATTAGCGGATTCCCGCGAGATCCAAGAGTTGGCCGCCGTCGTGTTCAAAAAGTTCGAGGCGAAGAAGGGCGGCCTGTCCGAGCAGCAAGAGGCGACGGGCAAGGCGTACGACGCGCAGTCCACCGCCCTGCGCGAGAAGGCCAAAAACGAGGAGCAGGTCGACTACGAGAGCAGGGGGCCGCCGCACGTGGCGGTCTTCGCAGCGTCGGTGAAGTGGTGGGGCACGCAGGGCAACCTTACCAAGCAGGAGCTGACCGATGGCTTTGCGAGCCTGTGGAAGGACGTGATCATGCGCTTCACTCCCCAGCAGGTGGCGGCCCTGGTACCATACTTCCGTTGGAAGCCACACAGGGGCAAGCCGAGCAAGGGCAAGGGCAAGAGCAGCAGCGACGACATGCAGGAGGACGCGAAGGGCACCGACAAGGGGATGATCATGTACGCAGTGGAGCTCTCTCACGCGAACGGCCCGAAGCTGTCAATGCTGCTGGCCGAAGCCATGGCAGACATGAAGGCGATCCACAAGCCAGGTGCAGCCCCCCCAGGCCCGCTGCACCGCCAGCTCTCGAGGATGATCAACGAGATCTGAGTGCTTCGCCGACGGCTGGCCCACGTCTATCTACATCGGGGAGTCAGGCCGATAACGGCGAAGAGGTTGGGTATCGTGGGCCTGGCCAATGCATCTTTTCAGTGAGGAACCCGGGTTCCGAGTTGGTGACGCCCGCGGCCCAGAATTCTTTGGTGAGTCCGACGGGATTCGATTGGCGTCGGAGCGAGAGATTTAGGGCCTTACAGGCTGCAGGCCATCTCCCGCCGAGACCCCCTCCCCGTCCTCTTTCTGTCCCGACGTTAACTCTCCCTCGACAGGCGCCTCGTGGGCGCGGTAGGGGCTCCAGTGGGAAAGGTAGGTCTCAGCCCCCTCGGAGGCCCCCCTCGAGGCCGAATGCCTCTGGGCGGGGGGTTGCCTCCTCATGGGGCGGTGCGTCGAGGCTAAGCTGACGAGGGATTCCATGAGCTAGTCAGTCAGTCAGTCAGTCTCCTCCTCCTCCTCCTCCTCCTCCTCCTCCTCCTCCTCCTCCCCTAATCTTCCGCTCCCGAGGCCTCGTGTCGGTCTGGCCCCCGGGGGGGAGGCCGCCGAGGCGAGGGGCGGGCGGCGCTGGCCTGGTACTGGGAGCACACGGCGAAGAGGGCCGAGTCCAGGTAGCCCGTGGCGACGGAGCCTCCGCCGATCGGGGGCACGACCCGTCGGCGACGAGGGCCCAGCGTCGCAGCCGAGGCACTCGCGGGCAGGAAACACACTGGCTGCGACCGGGCATTTCGGCGGCCGGCCCTGCTGCTGCCGCTGGCTCCGCGCTGCCCGCCCGCGCTGCCCTGTGACCCTGGCAGGACTCGAGCCTGCAATCTCTGGTTCCGAAGACCAGCGCCTTATCCATTAGGCCGTCGGACCGTTGCATCGGATCGGGTCGACGCGGCGTGGAAATCTGCTGGAATCGCCCGCGCCACGAGAAGCAGCGTTGCCATGCAGGCATCGGGCCGCGGAGAATTCAGATCGACGCTGATCGAGACCGTCGACAACGACGTCGCATCGAATCGAAATGGGCCCTGGATGGAAGACAGTGGAAGAGAATATGCAGCTGCTTCTGGCAAGATGCGGGCCAACATCGTGCCTGCAATGCTCCGATAGGGAAGCTGACAAACCAAATGCCACATTCGACCAAACGTTCGCTTCACTAAACGTTTAGGGCCATGCCCATCCACGTGCGCCTGCTGAAGAGGGAGGTGTTGGGGAGCAGATGAATACAACAAGAGAACAATAGCACGAGGACGAGAAACGCGTGGAGCGAGCGAAAGAGCTAGGCTCTGGTCCTGGCACAGACGCCGAGGCGCGTGTCCCGGTGCCCATCTGGAAGCGCGTGGTGCCGTAGTCTCTTCACTTTTCAACCGTGCTCAAGTGTCGCTGGAGCCACCGGGGACCGTTGATGCGGTGATGCTGTGCTGCGTGACGCCGACGGTGTCGTGCTGTGTGTTCCTGCCGTCCTGTGGGTCCAAGATGTGTCGAAATTTGCGTGTCCCGTCGCACTACCGTTGCAATACTCGCCGTGGTGTCTCCAACCCTGTAGTTTGGTGCTCTGGTTTGGGGCCCACTGCAAGGCTCTTCGTGCCACGCAATCCGTCGGATTCTGGGCTACATGGGCAAGGCATCGCCACATCATCCCGCGATTTGCGTTTGCACCACGTCTGGAGTGTTTCCCGTGACGCCACGTCAATTCCTCCGCCTGCGAGCGCTGCTGCGGACAAACTCGGAACAAGACTTTACGCCTTCTCTCCGTGGTCTGTCAGATCGCGGGTTGTGGCAGAGTTTCTTCGTCGCTGTCGTTGTGCGCGCTGGGGTGGCCCGATAGGGCAGCTGGATTGCCACACGTGAGGGGCAACGATAGGGGGGACTGGCATGGAGGAGGACCATCGACCTGGAATCGGCGAGACAGCGATACGCCCCCGATAGCACGCCCGCACGTTCCTGGGCAGGTTGGGGCTGTCGGGCCCCTGTCGGCGATGAATGGACGATTGTGGGTCGCTGTATTTGGCCTGGGGCCTCCCCACAAGGCCAATTCTTCATCCTGAACCGTCGTCTGACAATCCTGGGGCTCGTGGAAGGCCCCGAGAGCCCGAAAACGGCGAAAACCCTCGAGTCCCGTTTCCCCCAGGACCCGCTTCGCTCACGACGAATGCATCCCCCCTGAGCCGAATCCCCCCGCCTGTCGATGCCCCTGAACACGTCTGCCTCGCCGGAGACAGCAGATGGTCGGTCCTGGGACGTCCCGCTGCCCTCGCTCCTGTTGCACCACGGTGCCGTCTGCTGGCCGCGCTGACGCAACGCGCCCACGCCGTGCGCCGATGGCCATCCTGGCCGCTTGCCCCGGTTAGGCAAGCGTGTTTTTGTGGGCATTACTTCTGTCCATGTCAGCTGTAGGTTGGACTCTCGGGCTTCCTTCCCCATAAGCCCGAGGCGCACTGGATAAGGATAGAAACCTGCCCCCGCTGAGGCTCGATCTTTATCAATACCCTGTGCGCTTCGACTTTGTGGCGCCCCTTCAAACAATCCAAAACGCAGCGTTTCACTGCTCGAGAGAGAACTGCTCGCAACTGGCCTGGCTCCACCGCGGGGTATTCGACGTGTGTTTTTGTCGGACGCTTGCGGGTAGGCACTTGGCGGGTAGTGACATGCGTGCGGTGACGTGTGCCCTGCGTTGTAAGATGCTACCTGCGGCTGCTGGCGCCGGCGGAAGAGAGCGGGGTGTTTTTGTGGAACAAGACAAAATTCAAAAACAAACCCAACCGACGGCCCCCCCAACCGCTCCGACCTCGGAGTCCAGGAGGTTGGGGCGGAAGGGAGACGAGTGTGCGGGAGCAGGGGGTGACGAGCAACCCGACCAGGAGGAGGGGAACAGCAGCAAAGGGGCGGGAGGCGGGAAGGCGCAGGGGCAGAGCAGAATGGACGGGCCAGAACAGCGCCGCCAGCTGCACGCGCACGTGGGCGGAGAAGGATCCCCCCCCCCCTAGCGGGGCAATCCGCGCCGTCGCGGTCTGAAATCTGTGGCGGGGTCCAACGGATGCGCGCGGTCGCGCGGTTGCGTTCCGCGCAAGGGATCCGCGACAAAAGCGCCCCGCGTCAGCGGGATGGCGGCCCGTAAACGAAAAACAAATGGTAGAAAACGAACTACATGAACCAAGTCAGAGACTTCACCCGTGACTTGTCGAGGCGTGCGTGCCTGGAGGGCTGTGCGCGCCGCAAACCTGTGCACATTCATGTCCAAGTCCCCAAAGCGAGTGCATGCACGCGACGCCCCGACAAAACAAAACACGGGCAGTAACGGTGATGATATGCTTGGTGGTGATGATGGGATGGGCAATCTATAAATGGTGATGACGAGATGGTTGATGAATGATGATCGAAGCGTTGTTCAGTTACGCAAGCTACGTTTGTGGCCACTCGACGACCGCGGCCAGCAACGGGCGGTCCCCCAGGTGCGCCGCGCCGAAAGCAGGCTGATGGCCCGTCGCGTTCCTCGCACGGGTCGAGCGGTCCAGAACTGCTGCGCGCGCAGGCTCTGTGTCAAATCGCGTCAGTAGCTTCAAGTGGCTTCGACCGGCAGAGCTGGCAATGCGATGGTACGCGGCGGCCTGCCTTTGACGCCGACCCCGAACCACTGATGCTGTCGCTTGGCGGGGAGCCTCACGCTGCCACTTGGCTGGGGGCCTCGCTGCCGCTTGCGAGCTTCTGCTGGGCCTGGCCCGAAACTCTTCCTGCAGCTGCGTGGGTTGCAAGCGTCCTCGCGCAACGGCCGCGCCTCCTCGGCCGAGGTCCTGCGCCGCCTCGATCGTTCCATCCTCCACGGCTCCACGCGTCCCACTCTTCCTGTGTGCAGGGGGCGCGCGCGGCGTGGTGCGCGGTTGGTTGTTTCGCTCGAGCGCTACTTGATGCCGCTCTCTGTCGGCCTCCTCGGCCGTCGGAGCAGTGGGCAATTCGGGCGGCGGCGGCTCGGGCGCGTTGGGCGGCGGTTGCCAGCGCGGGGCGCGCCACAAGGTCGAAGCGCGCCTCAGGCGGCGGCGCCGTGGTTCGCGCCCTGTGCTGACAGGGCGGCGGCGCCTGGAACGCTCTGCGGCCCGCCTCTCTCGCAGCTCTTCGGCTCGCCGACTGGGCGTTGCGCGGTGAAGGGTGGGTGGGTGGGTGGGTGGGTGGGGGGGGGCTGGAAGGGCGGCCTGCTTGTCGTCGGCCAGCGACGGCGGCGCCGTCGCGGGCTACCTTGCACGGCCCCCACGGTCTCGAACTTGGCCCCCATTTGGCTGGGCGCATGCCTGGATTGATCGACGACGATCCTGGCGCCTTGACAGTTTCGCAGCATTTCGTGCGCGAAGGTCCACTCGTCCAACTGGTCGATTCTGTCCCAGGTGCCCCGCGTCTGCGTCTCCACGTAATCCCCAGCTTCCAGGAACGCCTGCCCAAGCTTAGGCGGAACGTGTTCGCGCGGGAAATCGATCTGGAGTCCCGAAACGGTGCGGTGACGGACGGTGCGGTGACCTCGAAATCCCCCAAGACCTCACCGCACGGTCCGTCACCGCATGGTTTTGGGGACCTTGGAGGCCCCTGTCGCCCGAGACGTCCTCGGAGAACGACCCGCGTCCCAAAACCGTGCGGTGACCCCGAAACCCTACCGACTCACCGCACGGTGTGGTCACCGCACCGTTTGGGGGCCCCCGAATCGAACAGCGGTCGAATTACGCTACCGGGAACGGTGTCGACCGCGCTCGTGACCCCTCCATTTGCGCAGCACGTCCAGGGCATCGACTGGCCGCCCCAAGCAAGGCCGGCGCTCTTCGATGCTGCGGGCGAACTTTTCCCCCTGCAAACAAGTGGCCGTCCAAGGCCCATCGTGGCGCGCCAAATCGATGATAATGTCTTCGCCCAGCGCCGTGCCGTGTTGGATACAGCAACGATGCAAAGTTGAAAAAGTCACGCGCTAGCGTGCACTGCCGTTCGCCGTCCTCGCCTCGATTCCGGAGCCCGAGATGGTGGCATTTGGCGGCCTTCGGGGGGGGGCAAGGGGGGGCGCTTTTGCATCCCCCGGGCCAGCGCGCGCAAGAGTGTGCGACGCATATCGTCGCTCCTTGCGCTGAGGCCCATGCGCGGCGCATGCTGCCAAACAGCGTCATTGCAGCCTATCCGCATGGCGCGGCACACGAACGAAAGGGGGTTGCGGGTCTTCGCTAGAGCCGTCCTTCCGAAACTCTCATACCACAGCGGCGGATTCACCAGGACCGCCCGGCCGCAAAAACTCCCCGCCGCCCACGGAGAGGGGGGAGGCGCTTGGCTAGAAACCTTCGCGCCCCCGACCCGACAAGGCCATCGCTGCAAGTGCGGGCAGAGCGCGCGGGGGCGGGCGGAACGCGCGGGGATCGATAGGGATACCCGCTTGAAAGATAATGATGATGGGGACGAGCAGGATGATGACGGGGGCGATCAAGATGACGATGGGGGGGCAATACGTACGTACGAATTTACGTAACCTCGACGCGGACGACGATGATGGTGATGATGATGATGATGATGATTCTGATGACGATGATGGCGGTGATGATGCAAATCCACTGACGACGGTGAAGATGAGGATAACGATGATGGTGATGACGGTGTTGAACGATGACGACGATGACGACGGTGATGACGGCGAGGACGAGGATGATGACAACTAGAAGAAGGGAACCCACTCCTGCATGCATGCAGGTCTGAACGGGGCGCAAACAGAACATCTTGGCACATTCGGATCGCCATCTATTGTGTCCGTATCCACGAGGCCGCAAATACGGACTGCTTTTCGCCCACGAGAATGCCCCGGCCTTCCCCGGGGGTTCAAACTTCCCTGAGACCTGGGCGCTGCACTCGTGTCACACCGCGCGTGTTCGCCCGGCTTCGGGCCCCGCGGGGCGACATTACAATCTCGACCACAGTGCTTTTTTCGGTCACAACTTTCGGGCACATTCTCGGCCACCGATCTGTTCGGGTCGCCTACCTCTTCAGCTGACAGGGGCAAGGTGCAAAGAGAACTGCCCACATCCGCGGGGGCGTGGCCCAGGGGCCCGACCCGCGAGGCAGGCCGCGGATGCGGATATGTTTCTCGCCCACGATCGGCAGCAAGAGGGCGAGTGCTGTTCGGATGCCCGGGCCAGTGCAGCTGCGGCGGTCGCGGGAGGGTTACGGGTGGGGGCCTATGGGGAGCAGCGACGTGCGAGGCGGGGATCTCTCCTACGCCTTCGACCGTTACTCATCCCCCCTGGGCGGTCTTCGGCGGTCTTCTGGTGGGTATCGGAGGCTTCCCGCGGTCGTCGGCGGTTTCCAGCGGTCTGCGGTCTTCGGCGTGAAAGCTGGATGCTTGCGTTTAACAAGGGGTAAATCAGGAGGACGAGGGGTGAGGATGCCTGCGTGGGTGCAGCGCGAGAGGAGAAGCGTGTCAGGGATTCTCATCCCCGCCATGCTGATCTGGCATGCGAGATGTGGATGAGGGAGGGGAGATACCGGTGAGGTGAATGCAGGGGATGAGGGTCACGCTGAAGTCTCGAATCCCCGCTCGCCGGGCAGCAGGGATTTGAGACGTCGTCGTGCGGCGCCACGTCGTCGCCGTTGCCGCCGTCGTCGTCGCCGGCATCGTCGTCGTCGCAGCCCTCGCAGTCGAGGGCTTTGTCGTCGTCGTCGCCGGTGTCGACACTGGGCGGAAGAGCAGAGCAGCACGGAGAGCAACAGCGGGTAGAACAACCTCGCGCGGAAGCACTCCGCTTCAGGGAAGCACCGCCACGTATTTCTGCTTGGTCTCCTCCTGCTGCTGATGCCACTGCGGCTCCTCCTGATTACCCCCCCTCCTGCTGCTAAACCGACGAAGGGCGTCCAAACACGTCGACCACCCCCCTTCCCCGTCGGACCTCGATCATCACCCCTCGAGCCTCGATCCTCCCCCCCTCTCCAGGGCCGCCCAGGCGGAACGGCAGGAGATCCATGTCCGACAGCCCCGGGGCCCAGCACGCGTGCCACAGAGGCCCGACATCGGAGAGAAGCCAAGGGCGCGACTTATGCGATCCTCCCTCCCCCGTCCTCCTCGTCCTCGTCGTCCTACTCGTCGTCGTCGTCCTCCTCCTCCTCCTCCTCCTCCTCTTCCTCCTCTTCCTCCTTCCCCTCCTCCGCCTCGCCCTCCTCCTCGTCGTCCTCCTCCTCATCCTCTCTTTCTCCCCTTCCTCTCCAGAAAGTGTTAGCGCCAGTGTGAGCTTGTCCACCGAGGCCCCCCAATGCGACGCAGGCGGCTCCACGAGTGCCGACTGCGTAGCCATCGGCGGAGCCCAGCGGGGTAAGCACACGCTTGGGCCAACACGCGCCCTGAGTACCACTGAGCATTCGACGTCACGAGTTCTCCTACACGGACCTCAGAAGACCCTCCCTCGATCCTCCCTCCTGACCCCCCCTCCTGGCGCCGAACTTGACCTCCTACTCCAGGATTGCACAACATGAATACTACTCTCCTCCATCCCCCGATGGCGTGCAGAAGATAGCGGGCACCCCTCCGCGTACTGTTTTTTACACACAAGATTTCCCGGAGTTGGGTTTTCGCTAGGTTTTTTTTTTAAACATGATGCTCTCGCTGAGGCGCGGGTTTCATTTTCGGGCTTCCGCTCGTTCCGAATCGTGCTCCCGCTGCAACGCTGGCTTTATTCCCGTGCTTCCGCTCGTTCCGAATCGTGCTCCCGCTGCAGCGCTGGCGTCATTTCCCGTGCCATGCCACGGCATGCAATGCAATGCTAGGTTGCGTTCCGCTGCGCGATGCCATGCCTTCAGCTGCAGCTGTCATATCCAGTGCTTAAGTGCCACGTCATGCTATGCCATGCTACGCTTTGATCTTCAAAGAAATGCTATGCAATGTTATGTTCGGGGCCGCTGTGCGATGCCATGCTTTGCGTTAGCAGAGCTTTGTGCTGCAATTCTTCACTACGCCACGCCACGTCATGCTGTGACATACTACGCTTTGCGGTGCTCTTCTGCGCCATGCCATGCCGTGCTCTACACTGCATCGCGTACCCTTTCGGGATCATTGCCCTGCTCGGCATCCGACTCTGCGAGTAGAAGAGGGGATCTACGCCATGGTAAGGGATGGGAGGGAGGCGTAGGACGTCAGATATGGCGCGAGCGCACCTAGCTTGTCCCCCTCCCCCATCCCCCTCCTTCCCCTCCTCCCCCTCCCCCTCCCCCTCCCACTCCTTCTCCTCCTCCTCCTCCTCCTCCTCCTCCTCCTCCTCCTCCCTTTCCTCCTCCTCCTCCTCCTCCTCGTCTTCTTCTTCTTCGTCTTCTTCTTATTATTAGTATTAGTATTGTGTTCTCATCCTCCTTCTCCTCCTCCTCCTCCTCCTCCTCCTCCTCCTCTTCCTCTTCCTCTTCCTCCTCCTTCTCCTCCTCCTCCTCCTCCGTCGCCGCCGCCGCTGCCGCCGCTGCCGCCGCCTCCGCCTCCGCCTCCGCCGCCGCCTCCTCCGCCTCCTCCTTCTCCTCCTATTATTGTTCCTCCTTCCTCGTCCTCCTCCTCTTCCTCCGCCCCTCTCCTCCTCCTCCTTCCTCCTCCTCCTGATGCTCCTCCTCCTGTTCCTGGTCCTGGTCCT
>CAUYUJ010016947.1:214144-254920 GCA_963575745.1 Prorocentrum cordatum
CTCGGCGTCGACTTCGGCGGCGGCACGGTCAGCGCCCAGTTCCTCGCAGCAGCGGATAAGGTGGCAGCCGTGCACGACGCGCTGGGCCTGCTGGAGGACACGTCCGCCGAGCTCGTGCTGATGCGGCGCTGTGCAGACGTCTGCAAGGTGGTCCACTTGCTCAGGGCAGCAGGCCCGACCATCAGCGAGGAGGCGCTGGCCCGCTACGACAGCATGCTTCGCCGCGCAACGGCGCGCCTGCTCGGCGGGCCGCTCGACGAGACGTCGTTGGCCCAGTGCTCCGTGGGCGTCCGCGAGGGAGGGCTGGGCCTCCGCGCGGCCAGCGACGTGGCCTTGCCGGCCTCCTTCGCATCCCGCACGGAGTCGCGGGCTCACGTGGCCGGCCTGCACGAGGCCCTCGCCTCGGCTGGGTTCGAGGGAATCCCATTGCTGGCGCGCTTCGACGCACAGACCGCCTCCGCTCTGCGAGCGTTCAAGGCCAGGCTGCCCCTGGCTGCAGCGACGGAGGCCCAGGCCGCGGTCGACGACTGGGCCGCGAGCAGCGAGCGCCAACACAGAGGCCGCGCCGAGGGCATGCTGCTTGCCGGGGACGGCCTCATCCTGCCAGCCGGCGCAGAGGACCCCGAGCGGGCCCCGGACGGCCGCTTGCAGTCTCGGCTCTGCGCTGTGGCCGACGGCGTCGCGGCCGACAGCCTCTCTGCCGATCTCGCCGCAGCTGGCCGGGACGTCGATCGCCGTCGACTGCGGGAGCTCCGGGACCCATCCGTGAGCCACGACTGGCTCTGGGCTCTCAATCCGGCGCACGGCCCGACCCTCGGCGCCGGGGAGTACCTCACCGCGGTGCGCGTGCGGGTTGGCGCCCCCGCCATCGACAACGAGATGCCGTGCCCGCGGTGTGGCACCGGAGCGCTCGACCGGGCCTGTTCCCACGCCCTCCAGTGCGCGACCCCCGAGGCCACGCGGGGCCACTACGAGGTGCGCGACCACGTCCTGGCCCTGGCGCACCTCGCCGACCCCGGCGCCGAAGCCGAAGCTCCCGGGCTGATGCCGTCAGCACCATTGCTCCGCCCTGCAGATGTCCTCACCAGCGCGGCCCTCGCGGGCCGTCTGGCGGCTCTGGATGTTGGCGCGTGCAGCCCGGAGGCTCAAGGCGCCGGCGAGGACTGCTGCGACGCCATGCGCGCCCGGAAGCTGGGCGACTACGGCGGCCACCTCGCGGAGCTGGCGGCGGCGGGCACCACGTACGTGCCCATCGTGTGGTCCGCCTACGGCCGCGCCCACCCCGAGGCGCAGGCGGCGCTCCGGGCGCTGGCGCTGCGGGCTGCGCGGCGCCGCGGGCTGCGCTGCCACCGGCCGCTGCTCCGCCGGGCCGAGGCGGCCATCGGCGTCGCAACCTGGCGCCGGGCCGCGGCCATGGTGCACGCCTGCCTGCCGGCGCTCACTCCCGAGGAGGAGCGCCTGCTGTGGGCGGAGGCATCGCCCGCCCTTCCTCTGGGGGCTGCCCACTTCCCTGATCGAAACAACTCCTCTGGGCATCGTATCGGGACGGGCTCGTGGGGTGACGCGAAGCACCAAGAATTTCTCAGAGGCCCCTGAAAGCTCAACATAACGAAACACATCCAACATCTTGACCCTCCCGCGAACCTCGAGGACCGAGGCGGGAAAAGAAAGATGATGAATATGAGGATGAAGAAGACGAACGACGACACACGCCGACGAGAACGAGGAAACGGAAACGCACATCACGTTGTCTTTCCCCACCATCCTGTGATGGGTTCTTGCTTGCATAGATCACTGTGGTCTTCACTCCTCCCTCCTGTCTCCTCTTCCTTCTCTTCCTCCTCCCTTCTCTCCTTCAACCTGCCTGCGTTGCAGCTCCGTTGTGACTCCGCCTCTCTCGTGTGTTCCTGGGAGAGAGGATCTCGCGGCTCCCTGGGGGGCTGCGAAGTGCGCAACTATGGCCACTTTCGTGGGCTTCTGGGAGGCACAACGCATAGGAGTTGTAACCGCACCCAGCCGAGTCCTCGCGGCTCCCTGGGGTGGTTGTGAACTGCGCAACAGTCGCCAGCGTCGTGAGCTCCTGCGCAATGGGTTTGTAAACGCACCCAGCCGAGACCTCGCGGCTCCCTGGGGGGCTGCGAACTGCGCAATTGTGACCACTTTTGTGGGCTCCTGGAAGGCCCAGCGGAGTGGAGTTGTAAACGCACCCAGCCGAGACCTCGCGTCTCCCTGGGGGGCTGCGAACTGCGCAACTGTCGCCAGCGTCGTGGGTCCCCGGGAGGCCCAGCGCAGTGGAGCTGAGCTGTAACACACACCTAGCCGAGACCTCGCGGCTCCCTGGGGTGGCTGCGAACTGCGCAACTGTCGCCAGCGTCGTGGGCTCCTGGGAGGCCCAGCGCAGTGGAGTCTTAAACGCGCCCAGCCGAGTTCTCGCGGCTGCGAACTGCGCAACTATCGCCAGCGTCGTGGGCTCCTGGGAGGCCCAGCGCAGTGGAGTTGTTAACCTCGCGGCTCCCTGGGGGGCTGCAAACTGCGCAACTGTCGCCAGCGTCGTGGGCTCCTGCTGGTCCTTCAACATGTTCGTTTGTATTGATCGGTCCTGTGTATCGTCGCCACATGTGTAGAAAGTGTTGGGTACGTCGCAAAGTAATTCAACTCTTCGCGAGAAAGCCAGTGGCCGGGGCAACCACCCCTCCCCATCGCGCCTCCCCTGGCAACGTGGCGCTTCGCGCCAGTGCCGCCTGGGAATGGCTATCAGGTGACTGATACGCAGGCAGCCCTGGCACAAAACGTGACGTTACCGACCTCTCCCCCCCTCCCCCCGCAGTGGCGCCTGACATCGCCAGAGGATAACAGGACATACTCCATGGAGGGGGGGAAGGGACGGGGAAGGCGCCACGGGACGAGGCACGCAGGGAGAAGGCATGCAGGGGAGGCATGGGAGGGCAGGGGGATGGGGGGGGACGGGTGGCGGAAGAGAGAGAGGGCAGATACGGACTCTGGATGGGGGGGAGTGCGACGACGGAGGAGGAGGAGGAGGAGGAGGAGGAGGAGGAGGAGGAGGAGGAGATAAAGAAGGGGGAGGAGGAGGAGGGAGGAGGAGGAGGACGGGAGGAGGAGGAGGAGGAGGAGGGGAGGAGGAGGAGGGGGGGAGAGGGGGAGGAGGGGGGGAGGGGGAGGGTGGAGGGGGAGGGGGAGGGAGGGAGGAGGAGGAGGAGGAGGAGGAGGAGGAGGAGGAGGAGGAGGAGGAGGAGGAGAGGAGGAGGAGGAGGGAGGAGGAGGAGGAGCGGGGGGCGAGAAGAGAACAGGAAGCAGAGGAGGAGGAGGGAGGAGGAGGAGGAGGAGGAGGGAGGAGGAGGAGGAGGAGGAGTCAGGAGGCGGACTGAGGAGTAGGAGGAGGAGGAGGATGGAATGACGCGAATGAGGAGGAAGGGGGGGGGAGGGGGTTGAGAGATGGGGTGGATTAAGAAGGGTGGAGTGTCCGAATGAGAGAGAGAGATTCTTATATATATAACCTGTGTGTCGACCGTGTCGTTTGGGCAATTGGAGTTGAGCTAGCTTGCTTTCGTGCTCCCGGCGCGCTCACTGTGTGTTAGATGAGAGAGATAGAGATAGAGACTCGCACTTGCCAGGTGTGTGTGTTGTTGTTGGTGTTTATGGCTCCCCCTCGAGAGAGAGGTGCGGTACAGGGCTGTAGGATTGGGGGGGCCCGAGTGGTATGCCTGCCACACCGGCATGTCCCTGGGACTCTGAAAGCAAAGGGGTCGGGGGTACCCAAGCTGAGCATCGCCCCATCCCCAGCGGCGTGGCCTGGGCCCCACTGGCCGAGGGGTGTATCCCCAACTGGGGGAGTCATTTGGTGGGGGTCTCGAAGGGGATCGGGATGGGGATGGGAGTCGGTGAAACGATACTGACACGTCAGCGTTTCGACTGAGATGTCCCACGAACTGGGCGCAGGCTGGCAAGTGCAACGATCCCTGGCGGCTCCCCCTCGGGGTGCACAAGCGGTAAGCCTACTGCATCGCTGCGATCATGAGGCTCTGTACGGAAAAGAGTCGGGGATTGCACACCAGCAAACCGCTCGATGCATCCCCACGATCCACGTGCGAACGGGCGAGAGCCCAAGTGCAATGCCTGCCTCATTGTGGCGATCATGAGGCTATCAGAAGTGCGGGGTCTGGGACGCCAAGCCAGCGAACCGTTCAACGCACCCCCAGTCTGATTGCGCACGGGGACGTGCAACGCCCCTTGGCGGCCCGCCCCCTTGGGATGGCGGCCCCTCCTTGGCACGAGTGCCACGCCTGCTACACTGCGGTGACCATGGATGGGGCGCTACACTGCGGTGACCATGGATGGGGCTCTCACGTCGCGGTGAGCACGACGACCTCACAAACGCAGAGCCTGCTCCACCAAACGGGCGAAACGCCCGAGAAATACCAGCAAACCGGCCGCGAGCGGGCAAGTGTCCCCACATACCTGGCGGCTGATCATTTGGGGTGTCCAGATGCCACGCCTGCTGTATCGCGATGACCATGATGTACTCAGAGGAGGCGAGCCTGAACCAGCAAGTGCATAAGCCGCTCGATGGATCCCCACAGCCTGCCCGCGAAGGGGCGGCTGTCGTACCCCCTGGCGGCTCCTCCCTGGCCCGTATGCCACGCCGGCTACACTGCGGTGACCCTGGGGCCCACACATCGCGTGAGCACGACGCCCTCGCGAGAGCCGAGCCTGCTCCGCCAGTCGAGCGGACCGCTCGAGAAGTGCGAACACTCTGGCCGCGAGCGGGCAGCTGTCCCTCCTCCCTGGCGGCTGCTGATTGGGGCGCCCAGATGCCAATGCTGCTGTGTGGCCGTGGCCATGTGCTTGCCAAAAAGCAGCCGTCTGAGCAAGCAGACGAGCGACCGGCTCGAGACATCCGCACAGTCTGGCCGCGAGCGGGCAGGTGTCCCCCATGCCTGGCGGTTGCTCCTTGGGGTGCCCAAGCGCCACGCCTGCAGTATCGCGGTGAACATGGGGCTCTCAAGGGAGATGAGTCCGAACCAGCACATGAGCGAACCGCTTGGAGGCTCATTTGGGGTGCCCAAGTGCTACCTACGCCTGCTATGTCGCTGCCGACCTTGTGCTCCTGAAGCAGGCGAGTCTGAGCTCAGAGACTGGCAACCCGCCTGAGAGATCCCCCGGTCCGACCGCGACAGGGCAATCATCATGACCCCACGTGGCTCCTCCTCGGGGTGCCCGAGTGCCGCGCCTGCCATACCGCGGTGAGCAAGAGGGGGTGTCAGAGGAGAGGCGTCTTAGGGGGGCCCAAGTCCTGCGCCTTCGTGCATCGCGGCAGGCGTGGGGCGCCCGAGGGAGACGAGTCTGAGCTCGGAACTGGGCAACCCGCCTGAGACGTCCGGCCAATCTTGAAGGGGCCCTGGGACACGCAAATAGACAGACACAACCAACAGGATTCCCTATACTTTCCCATATTCTCTGGGTTTTTGCCTTCCCCCCCCCACTTCCCATCCATTCCCATATTTTCTGGGGAATCGACGATTCATTGTGTCTGTGTGCTTTTTCCCCTCCTGAAATCTGGCGGCGAACGGGCCCCCGTCGGCCGGAAGAAGCAGGCAGAGGCACGAAGCAGGGCGGCGCTGGAAGGAGGTTGGGCCGCCGCCCGCCCTCCGAGGAGGAGGAGGGCAGAGGGAGCACCGCTCGACTCTCGAACACACAGTCGGACTCGATCGGGCAGGACACGCGAGAGGACACGAGGCCCTTCCGGGGGCCACACTGCCATGATAATGTAGGGGGCATGGGCCGCGAGACACAGGACACGAGGGCACCCTTGTTTTGGCAAGGTCGACCTACTAATCAGGGCCGACTGTAGGAAGGCGTCCCAACGTAGATCGGGACTTGGGCATCCAAACGCACCTACCTCGAACGTTCGACGAGCAGGTTTCATGTCCCCTGGCGGCTCCTCCTTGGGGTGCCAAACGTCGTCGTCGTCGTCGTCGTCGTCGTTGTTCAGGGTCGGCTGCACTGGCCGTAAGTCGGCGGCGAGCCCAGGGGGGAAGTGAGAAGCGGGGGGCCTTCTCAGAGTGCTCGGAAGTCCCTCAGCCTTCTGAGAAGTTGTTTCAGCCTTCCCCGAATACCCCCCAAAAACTTCTCGGAAGGCGCGAGGGCTTCTGAGAAGTCCCGCCGCCTTCTGAGAAGGCCTTCTCCTTCTCACTCCCCCCCTCGCTCGCCGCCGAGTAAGGCCTCTCCAATACCCACTTTCGACGACCGACGTGCAGGCGTCGTGTCCACTGGCGGCTCCTCCTTGGGGTGCCCGACCGCCGAGCCCTCCTGTGTCGTGGTGAGCATCCGGCTACCCAACAACAACACATATCTGCACGGTGCTGCCCGAAAGTGCCAGGCCTGCCACATCGCGGCGGGCGTGGGGCTCTCACGGGAGACGACGTCTGAGCTCGGAAGCAGGCAAGCCACACGAGACGTCCCCCCCTCCATGATGGGCCTGTTTTCCACCACCACCACCACCATAAGTTGGAGGGGGGAAGGAGGTGGAGGATGAGGAGGAAGAAGAGGACCCCGGACCCCCTTCCCCTCCTACTTATGGTGGTGGCAGTGGAAGACAAGCCCACCACTCCATTTGCCGCGGACGGTCAAGTTTCATACCCCCTGGCGGCGCCTTCTCCTTGGGGTGCCCCAGTGCCAAGCCTGCTAAATCACGGTAATCATACAGCCATCTAGCAGAAAGGAGTCTTGGGGGCCTAACGAACGAACTGCTCGAGACCTCCCAACACCCTGAACGAGCAAGTGTCATACCCCCTGGCTGCTCCACCCTGGGGTGCACAACTGCTACAGCTGCTACATCCGGCGATTATGATGCTCTCAACGAATTGTGTGCGTGAGTCTGAGTGTGAGTGAGGCCGAGTGTGAGCAAGTCTTAGTGTGAGTGAGTCTGTGTCCGACCATGACTGACTATGGCTAAGTTTAGTATGAGTGTACCCAGGTATGAGTGGTCTGAGTATGAAAGAGTCTGAACATGGGTGTGAGGCTGAGTGTGATTGTCAGAAGCTGGGTATGAGGGCATCTGTGTGTCTGAGCACGAATGAGTCTGAGTGCGTGTGATCTGAGCGTGACTGAGTGTAGTATGAACACGTCGGAGCATGGACGACCCGAGACAGAGAGAGAGAGAGAGCAGGCGGAAGGGCAGGAGGAAGGCACGAGGCGGAAGCATCGCGCGAATGGCAATCCGGCGGCCCCCTTGTGGGGCCACCAGGCTGTAGGCCGAAGGTTCGCAGTTTCCTGTACCAGTTGCAGCTTCCAGTTTCCACTGTTGCAGTTCTGCTTCTTGCTGCTTACTGTTCCTTGTTGATGGACCGCGCGAGGAGGGGGAGGCCCAAATGGGCAGGTTTGGCACGCCCCGAGTGTGTGCTCTGAATTGCTGGGGTGGGTAAACATTTACACCCCTCACGTAGATCGGCGGGGTCAGGGTCCAAAAACACATGGGATTTGCCACACTTCTGAAATTCGGGGGCACCCCTCACACAGATCGGCGGGGTCAGGGTCCAAATACATTGGATTTGCCACATTTCTGAAACTTGCTGGTACCCCTCACGCAGATCGACGGGGTCAAGGTGCAAAAACACAAGGGATTTGCTACATTTCTCCAATTCGGTGGCACCCCTCACGCAGATCGGCGTTGTCAGGGTCCAAAAACCTACGGATTTGCTACATTTCTGAAATTCGTTGGCACCCCTCACGCAGATCGGCGGGGTCAGGGTCCAACAACACAAGGGATTTGCCACATTTCTGCAATTCGGTGGCACCCCTCACGCAGATCGGCGCGGTCAGGGTCCAACAACTCAAGGGATTTGCCACATTTCTGAAATTCGATGACGCCCCACATGCAGATCGGCGGAGTCAGGGTCCGAAAACCCAGTGGATTCAACATTTCTAGAAAACGGTGGCACCCCTCAAGCGGATCGACAGGGTCAGGGTCCAAAAACACATAGGATTTGCTACATTTCTGAAATTCGGCGGCACCCCTCACGCAGATCCGTAGGGTCAGGGTCCAATAACACAGGGGATGTGCAATATTTCTGACATTCGGTGGCACCCCTCACGCAGATCCGTAAGGTCAGGGTCGAAGAAGAAACAGGTCCCGACACTGCTTCACGGCGGCGCCCAGACCTCATTATTTAGCTTTTGCATCTCCCATTATCCGAGACAGGGGGCCGGCGGAATGGGGCGACGCCCTTACGGATAATCCCATTTCAAGACAAAGAGAATGAGACGGGATGGGAAGCGAGAAGGCGCCGGAGAAAGAACAGCAGGAGGAAGAGCAGGCTCGGGGGTCGAAGAGATTCGAGGGTCGGATCGAGTTGCTGATGCTTTGAACATCTGTTGGTCTCCAAAGCCTCTGGAGGCTTCTGGGGGGCTCTAAGGGCTCCCAGGGACCTCTGGAGGCCTCATCCCCAGGACGAACGAGACGAGGAACGGGGCGGCGGCACGGTTTTGCAAGTGCGAAGATCACCACTTGCCATCGTCGCGGACACTGCTGCTACTGCGCATGGCTGCTCGCACCTGAAGATCCGCTTCTGTACAGGCAGTCTGGTGCCACCGGGCCCTGCGCGTCCAGCCCAGACGACCCGATGCCAGACCACGAGACGGCACTGTCTCGCGGCGGGGTGGCTAACTAGCTGAACTGCTCCGTCTCCTCTCGCGGACCGCGCTTCGCGCGCAGCAGTCGCCCGCTGCGACTAGTTGTCCCAGCAGGGGAGCCGTCTGTGGACAAATTCCAAACATTCCGGGAAGGCCACGAAAACGTCCAACGAACCTGGCGCGACTCCAATCTGGGGCCACTCTTTGTCCTTAAGCATTGCTTTGCTTTACTAAGCTTTGGCCTGGCATTGCTTGGTATTGGCTTTGCGTTGCTTTGCGTTGCTTGGCATCTCTTGCCGTTGCATTGGCATTGGCTTGGCATTGCTTGCCATGACTTGGGATTGGTTTGGCATTTGCTTTGCGTTGCTTTGCATTGCTTAGCATGCTTGTCATTGCTTGGCATTGTGTGCCACTGCCTGGCATTGTTTTGGTACTGTTTGGTTTTGATTGGCATTGCTCGGCATAACTTGGAATTGCACGGATTGGGGGACCCAAGGAGCAGGGCTGGGGAGCACGAGGAACAAGGCCCGGGAACCCGACAAGGGACGGCAAGAAACATGGCCAGGCCGAGGAACCGAGGAATGATGGTGGACATCGAGGCACGAGACCGGGGAGCCTGCGCACGGCAGCAAAGCCACCGAGGCCACGGAACCAGAGCACGGCAGGAGGCCGCCTCCGCATCGGGCCGTCGCACCCGCTGGCCATTCACGAGACAGGCTCGCAGACCAGTTGAGAGCCCAGTGGCAGGTCTGGGAAAGTCCTGCCACCCGCTCCGTGGCCCCCAGAATCTCGGGAGGACTCACGCGCGGAAAGCACCCGCGCACCGCCACCCCACCCGTGCCTCACGAGGGCCATCCTGCCGCAGGCCCCCGGCACGACGCCTGCGCCCTGCGGAAGCGTGCCGGCCAGGAGGGCCTGTGCGCACCAGCGCAGGGCCCGGCACGGCCCTGGCCGGGCACATGGTGGCCGTGGGCCATCCTGCCGGGCCCTGGCACGGTGCCTGCGCCCCGCTGGTGCGCGCAGGCCAGGAGGGCCTGTGCGCACCAGCGCAGGGCCCGACGGCCCTGGCCAGACATGTGGTGGCCGCAGTGAATGGAGGAGGGCCGTCTGCGGGTCTCGCGGGCCCTCCTCATCTGACTGCCCACCAGAACCACCCCAACCCAACACGAAGCTGCTGTTGGGCCTGCGAATGTCGAATTTCCAGAAGGGAGAGCCTTCGGGAACATGGGGAACACATCATGTAACCCGTACTACCCAACCCGAAATTTGGGATGATATGGGACCTTCGGGTTAGGTTGGGGTGGTTTGGTGAGTAATGAACATCGGCGGCCCCCCTCGCTCTGACAATTACTGGGCACCTACAGAAACGCTCAAACGACCGAGAGCGGCCCCGGGGCGCTCGCGGGAACTCGGCGGAGCGCAGAGGCAGGAGGACGCCGACTATAAACACACACCGACCCTGCCTGGGACAACCCCGGGCCCATGACCGGTGTCCACGCACTCCTGTCCGGGCCGGGGAGGCACGCCCACACGCATACACACAGACACACCTTTTGAGTCGGCGAGCGCTCGTTTTGCGTCGCGCTGGTACCAGCGAGCGGAAGAGGCAGGCGTGCAAAGCGCACACACGCACACACGTTTGGCGTCGGCGGCTAGGCAGGGGGCGTCTGCGCTGGCGATGGAATGCCTCAACGGGGATGCCGTGAAAGCGAATTCTGCCACCATGCAAGAGGAGGCGAAGGGGGGAGGCGCGGCCGAAAAAGGGGGGCCGGAGCGACCGGCTCAGGGGGGGACGGACCGCTCCCCGAGCGAGCGACGTGGCCGGCCCCGCCGGCGACGCACGCGCACACACACGAGCACAGACAGACACCGACTGGAAGACCCGGGTGCCCATGTCCTGGCCAGGGCCGGTGCGCGCTCACGCCTCGCCCTCGTCGCCCGAACCGTGGGGCTCGCGTGCGCGCGGGGCGGCCGTCCGAGGAGACAGAGGGGGGGTGCGTCTCGGAAGGGATCGCTGAGGCCTCCGAGGCGGCTGCGCCGAGGGCAGAAGCGCTGCAGAGAGGCCCCCCTCCGTCTTCCCAGACGGGCGCACACCTTGCGCCGCCCCCTTCTGGGCGCTGCCGAGAGAGAGGGAGAGAGAGATGCGGGGCAACCCGCGACCTGCCTGCACGGGGGCTCGAGGCTCCCGGGCGCCGCCTGCAGGTCTCGGGGCAGCCGAAGATCGCGAGGAGGGATTCGCAGGACTCGCCAGTCCCCCGGCTCCCCTTGAGGAGGCAGGGGGAGGGAGGTGGGAGGGAGGGGCGAGTGGGAAAATGAGGATGTGGAGTTTCTTTTGCTCGTTTTGCGCCCTCTTTGGGACTCCTGGGAGCCGTTTGGAAGGGGAGGAGGGACGCGGGATGGGGGGTATGACTTGATTGGGTGTCACAGCGTAGCACACAACAAGACGACTCACAAGAGCGATTGCTCGTAGGCCTGCCAATATATTCACCTGGTGAAGGAGTCTGGACTGGATCGAGCCATGGGAGGACACTGCACAGAGGAGCCTGAGCGGAGGATGCAAGGAAAGGAGGGGGAGGGAGGAGAGGGGAAGGTTGCAAACATGTTACCAGCCTGGAACAGATCCCTATTCCTATGCTGGGCACCTCCTCATCACGATGCCAATCTTAGGGATTCCCTTATTTTTTGAGGGCGAATCCCTAAGATTGTCATCGCCTTTTGGCGTGTCAATCTTAGGGATAGGGATACGTTCGAAGCTGGTAAACATGCAGCCCTCGTCACCTTCCGGATGTCGGCGTCATTGGGGAGTCTCTGGCCCATCGAGCAGGCTTCGGAGGCTCCCCAGCTGGCTCCGGAGGCAGGAGGCCTTGCACGACTTCAGCGGGCGTGAGCATCGTGCAGCGGATCTCTATCCCCACGGGCGTGGCCCGAGCTCCGCTGGCCGAGTCCCTCCCCTGGATGGGAATGTGGGCTGTCCCCCTCGGGTTTCGGGGGGTATAGGATCCAGGGTTGCCCCCCCCCCCCCCGTCTCCAATGCCTATGGGATCGAGCCCCTTCCCCGCTGGACGGGTACGCCCGTGAACCTCGCGAAGGTCTCGCGAGTGGGATCGCTCCCGCCCCACCTTCTCCCCTGTGGTCGTGGCGTGGTGGAGGTGGCGTGGTGGAGGGTCCTGGTGCTCCCCCCTGTGGGTGTGGGGGGGTTCGTCGTCGTCGTCGTCGTCAAAATCTTCCGTCTTCCATCTTCCGTCGTCGTCGTCGGCGGCGTCAGTCGGAGTCGGTGTCGGCGTCGGCGGCGGCTGTCGGCGTCGGCGGCGTCTGTCGGCGTCGATTGGCGTCGTCGTCGGCGTCGGCTTCGTCGTTTTTGTGGTCGTGGTCGTGGTCGTGTTCGTCGTCGTCGCGCCCCCCATCCCATCGGAAGGGGGGGCTGTGGCGCCCTGGGGCCCAATCCGTTTTGGGGGGGGATGTGAATCCTCGACACGGAATCATTTTTCCTCAACTGGGGTGGTGGGGATGGTGCGGATCGGGCTTAGGATTGGGAGTCGGAGCGGTTAGACAATACTGAGGGCGGGGCCGGGGGGGGCACGACTGTCTCGGGCCGGTCCCGATTGTCTTGCGCTTTGCGCCCCGATGTCCACGACGTCTCGTGCTGCGACGCGCCCGCGAGATCCCGAGCGGCCGCGGGGTCGAGGCCCATGCCGTTGGCGCCTTCGTTGCGAAAGCGGTTCCGACCCCTGGCGCCTGCTGCAAATGTCCTGGTGCTGGCCCCCCGACTCGCTGGCGAGCTGCCGGTGCTGGTTGCTGAGGTGCCGCCCCAAACTGACGCGCCCAAGAGTCCAGGGGCTGCGTGCCCGCGGACACGCGACTGGCTCCGCCGCGCGCGGCTTGCCGCGCCTCCAGGAAGAGCCCCCTTGACTGCTGCGTGGCATGCTGGTGCGCGTTTGCGGCTGCGCTGGCAGTCGCCCGCGTTGCCGCGGCTGCCGCGGCTGCGACGGCGGCCCGCGCCTGCGCCGTCTCGGTCTGGACTTCTGCCGCCTCGGCCGTGAGAAAATTCAGCTGTCGTTGCGCCTCGTCCAGCTGGGTCTCGAGGTCCTCGACTGACTTGGCCAGGGCCCCCCTCTCCGCCTCCTTGATTGCCCCGCGATCTCCGGCGCTGCGGAGGAGGTCGTCGGGCGCCATCTGAGACCGAACTGTTGCCGCTGCCCTGGCCAACTCAGCTTTGACATGGGCAGCCGTGGCGCGGTCCTCGGAGCGCGGGCGGCGGGGCAGGGCGCATGCCTTCCGGCGGTTAGAGACTTCTCAGTAGGCGGCCGCGTCGATGTCGGCACTGGCACTGGAGGGCTTCCCACCTGCGCCGTCGCCGCGAGCGTCGCCAGCGGCGTCGCGAGGGCGGGGGGTGCGCCTGCTCGGCCCCCGTTGGGGGCCGCGCGCCGCCATCTTCCTTGGTCGGCGGCCGCCTTTCTCGACCCCGACGACGCGCCCAGCGAGGGGTGCGCGACGGGCGGTTGGCCGCGTGCCCGCAGGCCTACGCGGCCGTGCAAGCCCATGCCCTCTAAGGCCCCTGAATGGCACCTGTCGGGGCCTGGTGAGTGGTCTCCTCGATGCGCGGCGAAGAGATCTCTGGCCGCGGCTCGCTGCGGCAGCTGTCGGCTGTCAGGCGCCGGCCCGTCGCCGCCGCAGTCGCCCGCGCCGGCCTCGGGAAGGCGGGCGGTCGTGGCGGGCGCCGCCTCCGCCCGCGATGGCACCGCGTGCCGCGCCCGCGGAGGCGGGGGCGGAAGGCCGGGGGTTCGGGCGAACGGGCCGCCCCTGGCCCGCCTGCTGAATCGCCGGAAGAGGGAGGATGAGGAGGAAGAGGAGGGGGAAGAGGAGGATGAGGAGGAGGAGGAGGAGGAGGAGGAGGAGTCCCACCCCTGGAGGCGCGCCGACCCGTTCAGAGATAAGATCAGATACTGCCATCAGAATATCAAACAACTATGAATGTTAAACTGCGCCAAATTCGAAAAACGCATCGGCGGACGACGACGCGCAGTCGGGGGAGCGAGAGCGAAACGACCAGCACCCGACGATGAAACACACCCAAAACGCAGAGCCGAGAGGGTAGCCAGGGCGGGGCAAGGGCGAGACTTGAAACTGATGTGAAGTCAACAGCGTCATCTCCAGGACCCTCGCGCAGGAACTCAGCCGAGCAGAACAAGCCGCCGTAGGAATACATGTGTCCTCCACGAAGCTCGTCGTCGCTATCGCAAGAGTGCAAGTCATGTGGCTCGAAAGTCGCGTGCGCCAGCCGTGCCGTGCCTGTGCGCTCGTGGAGGACGCGTTGGAGGTGGGTCTGCGTCTCGCTCGAGAACCCTTCGAATGAGGAGCACGTTTCGCCCGTGCCAGTACCACCATGCAGAAACTGCAACCATACATCTTATTCGCGAGTGCGCTTGTCATCCACGAATATCTGCAAGGGCACATCGTCCAATGTGTCGAAACGGGCGGATAAAAGGGGAAAGCGACACGGTGGTCGCTTCTCCGAACAGCTGCGGCCCCAAGATCATCTTGGTGAGAGTGTTCTGGGCGACGGTGCTTGCGGTCGGGGCTTCAGTGTCCATGACCTGCACTACCTTCACGGCGTCGTACGCATGGTGGCTGGTGCTGAGGACAGCGCACGAGCCAGAGGGAACCTCAGCGGGCACCCGACCTATGCCGCACACGTCGGGGAAATACTTCTCCCGGTACTCCTGGATGTCGCAGTCGTCCAGCTGTACCGTGGGTGGGAGGAGAAGCTGAGCAACTCTATGTTCCGTGGAGCCAAGGTCGATGCGTTCGTTCTCGGAGCCAAGGGTGGTGGCCTCGATGTCCTCAGCCGTAGAGGTGCCAGACACTGTCGGTGACATCGGAAGTCGTTTTTTTCTTGCCTTTGCGGGCGACATGGCCGTCCGCGCGGAGCAGCGCGTCGAAATCCTCAAGGAATGTTGCCATCTGCGGCTCGGCAATGTGCCGCGTCCAATTGAAAGATGTGTCGAGCTCCCTCAACTTTTTCACAAGGCGGTTCCTCGCATTGCGATCGGAGCAAAGGTGACGCCGATGACCGCCCCGAGACGCTTGACGCAAGCCTTGGTAAAGAGTCCCAAACCTCGACAACATCTCCTGAGGACAGAACCATGCAGGTCAAGACTCAGGGACCCCATGAGCTGATAATGGGAGAGCGAAACCAAACGAACAAAAACGAAGACAGTTCCTGTGCCGCGCCTGCGAGAGAAAATCTCGAGCCCAAATGGCTACGGAAGAAGAGGATGGAGAGGAGGGGGAAGGAGAGGAGGAGGCGGGGGAGGAGAAGAAAGAAAAGGATGAGGACGAACCGAAAGAGGAGGAAGAGGAGGAGGAGGAGGAGTATGAGGACGAGGCGGAGGAGGAGGAGGAGGGGGAGGAGGAGGAGGAGGAAAAGGAGGAGGAGGAGGAGGAGGAGGACGAGGGAGGGAGGGACGGAGGGAGGGAGGGAGGGAGAAGGAGGGAGGATGTCCCCAACGTCTTTGACCTCATGGGCCAAGCCTCGGGCCACCGGGGCCGCGGTTTCGCGAGACCACGCGGCGGTCGCTGGGCGGGCGAAGCGAAGCGGGAGGGCCCGCAAATCTGGCGCCCTGACGCGGTGGTCCGCGCTGCCTTTTGAGAAAAATCCTGGAGGCCTCGCGCGGCAACTTGAGACACGGTTTACTGTTGAGGCGTTTAATATTACAGTATTAGTTTTCAGAATAAAGTTTCCTGTGATGTAATGGGCGTGCGTGTGGGCGCGGTTGGGAAATGGGGAGGATTCTACAACAGACAATGAGAGGGGTTTGGGAGGATTTGGGTATTGGGAACGATTCTACACAGGAAAAAAAGGTTGGGGAGGATTTTGGAATTGGGGGGGATTCTATTGAGGGGTCGGGTGGGATTTGGGAATTGGGGGGGATTCTACAAAGGAGAACAGGAGGAGTCGGGGAGGATTTGGGAATTGAGCAGGATTCTACAAAAGACAATGAAAGGGTTGGGGAGGATTTGGGAATTGGTGGGGCTTCCTCGAAGAAAAAATAAAGAAAATTGGGAGGATTTGGGAATGGGGAAGGGTTCTACAAAAGGAAAAACAGAGGGGTTCGGGAGGATGTGGGAATTGAGGGAGGATTCTACAAAGGAACAAGGAGGTGTTGGGGATGATTTGGGAGCTGGGGAGGATTCTACAAAAGGAAAAAGGAGGAAATGGGAAGGTTTTGGGACTTGGGGAGGATTCTACAAAGGAAGAAGGAGGAGTTGGCGAGGATTTGGGAATTGGGGAGGCTTCTACAAAGGAAAAAGCAAAGAGTTGGGGAGGATTTGGGAATTGGAAAGGATTCTACACATGAAAAAAGAAAAAGGGGTTGGGGAGGAGTTGGGAAGTGGGGAGGGCTCTACCAAGGAAAATTGAGGAGTTGGGGAGGATTTGGAAACGAGGGAAGCTTCGACAGAGGAACAAAACAATTGGGCAGGATTTGGGAATTGGGGGTTCTACACAGGACAAACAAGTTGGGGAGGACTTACGAATTGGGGAGGGTTCTACAACAACGAAAATGGAGGAGTTGGGGAGGATCTGGGAAGTGGGGAGAGTTCCACAACAAGGAAACAGGAGGAGTCGGAGAGGATTCGTGAATTGGAGAGGATTCTACACGAAGGAACAAGGATGAGCTGGGGAGGATTTGGAAATTGGGGGGGATTCTACAAAGGAGACAGGAAGGGTTGGGGAGGATATGGGAATTGGGGAAATTCTACAGAAGGGAAAAAAGAGGAGTTGGGGAGGACTCGGGGATTGGGGAGGATTCCACATAAAGGAACCAAGAAGGAGTTGGGGTGGATGTGAGAATTGTGGAGGATTCTACCAAGGAGAAAAAGGGGAGTTGGGAATGATCTGGGAATTTGGGCATGATTCTACAAAAAGGAAAAAGGGAGAGTTTGGCAGGATTTGGAAAGTGGGGAGGATTCAGCAAAGGAGAAATGTGGAGGTTGGGGGGTATTTGGGAATTGGGGCACATGAGAAAAGAGGAGTTGGGGAGGACTTGGGAAACCGGGAGAATTCTACAAAGAATAAAGGAGGAGTTGGGGAGGATTTGGGAAGTGGGATGGGCTCTAGAAGAAGGAAACAGAAGGAGTCGGGGAAGATTCGGGAATGGAAGGGGATTCTACAAAGGAGCAAGGAGAGAAACGTTGGGGAGGAGTTGGGAACCAGGGAGGATTCTACAAAGGAAAAATGGGGAGTTGCGGAGGATTTGGGAATTGATGACATGTTTCAATGGAAGAAAACCAAAATGTGGGTCAGATTTGGGAAATGTGGATGATTCTACAAACATGAAACGTGGGGGACGATTTGGGGATTGGGGAAGACCCTACAAAGGAAACGGAAGGAGTTTGGGAGGATTTTAAGAATCTGCGAGGATTCTACACGAAGGCGAAAGGAAGAGTTGCGTGGGTTTGGAAATCCCAGCGGTCTTCGCAACGGAAGAAGGAGTTGGGGAGGATTTGGGCATTGGGGAGGACGCTAGAAAGGAAGCAAGAGGAGTTGAGGAGGATTCGGGAACTGAGGGGGGATTCGACAAAGGGAAAATGAGGAATTGGAAAGGATTTGGGGGATCGGGGAGGATTCTACACATGAAAAAAAAGAGTTGGGGACGAGTTTGGGATTGGTGAGGATTCTACAAACAAGAAAAGGAGGAGTTGGGGAGTCCTGGAACGGGGGGGATTCTACCAAAGGGGAAACGAAGAGCTGGGGAGGAGTTGTGATTTGTTGGTGGGGTCTCTACAAAGGAAGCAAACGGGTGGGGGATGATTTGGGGACCGGGGGGGATTCTACAAAAGGGAGAACAGGGAGGCCGGAGAGTATTCTGGAATTGGGGAGGATTCCACAAATGGAAAATGAAGAGTTGAGGGGGATCTGGGAATTGAGGGGAATTCCGCAAAAGGTAGCGGGAGCAGTTGCGGAGGATTTGCACAGGAAAAAGGGGGAGTTGGGGAGGATGTGGGAATTGTGAGGGATTCTACAAAAAGGAAAAAGGAGTTGGGGAGGATGTGGGAACGGGGGAAGATTCTACAAAAGGAAAATGAAGGAGCTGGGGACGATTGAAAAGAAAAAAGGAGGAGTTGGGGAGAATCTGGGAAGTGTGGAAGATTCTACAACGGAAACAAATGGGAGGATTTGGGAATTGAGAGGATTCTACAAAAGGAAAAACGAAGAGGTGGGAGGATTTGGGAATTGGGGGGTTCTACAAGGAAAAAAAGAGTTGGGGAGGATTTGGAATTGGGAATGATTCCGCAGAAGGAAAAGGACGGACGTTGCGAGGATGTGGGGGTTTGGGAGGATTCTACAAAGACAAAAAAGGAGTTGGGAAGGATTTGGAGATTGAGCAGGACTCAAAGGAAATACAAGGACTTATGAAACATGTGGGGTTGGGTGCGAATTCTACCAAAGAAAAAAGAAAGACTTGGGGAGGATTGGGGATTGGGGGGTTCTAAAAAGAAAACGGGAGGAGTTGGGGAGGATTTGGGAATTGGGATGGTTTCTGCAACGGAAAAGAAATGGTGGAGGATTTGGGATGTGGTGAGAACCCTGCAATGGACCAGTGGGAAAGTTGGCGAAGACTTGGGAAGTGGGGGGGATTCTACAAACAAAGAAGGAGGAGGAGTCGGGGAGGATTTGGGGATTGGGGTGGCTATACAAAGGAAAGGGGGGGAGTTGGGGAGGATGTTTGGCTTGGGGAGGATTCTACAACCAGGGGGAATGCGGAGTTGGGGAGGATTTGGGAATTGATGAATATTCTACAGAAGGAGAAATGCGGGAGTTGGGAGAGGATTTGGGCATTGGGGAGGTCTCTACGACAAGGAAGAAGGAAGTTGGGGAGGATTTTGGAAACGGGGGGGGGGTTCTACAACGGAACAAGGAGGGTGGGGAGGATGTGGGGATTGGGGCAGGGTTCTACAAATGAAAAGAAACGCGATCGGGGATGATTTTGGAATGCGGGGGGGGGTCCGCAAAGGAAAATACGAAAGTTGGCGGGGAGGAGTCTACAACGGAAACATGCGGATCTGGGGGGAGTTGGTGAATTGGCGAGATTTTGCAGAAAGGAAGAATGAAGAGTTGGGGGGGATTTGGGGAGTGGGGAGGGTTCGGCAATGCAAGAGGAAAAAAAGAGTTGGGGAGGATTTGGGAATTGGTGAGGATTCTACACAGGACACAGGACGAGTTTGGGAGGATTTGGGGATTGGGGAGGCAGGAGAATATGGAGGGTGGTGGTTATTTGAAAATGGCTGAGGATTCTACAGAGGAAAAAGGAGGAGTTGGTTTGGGAGTTGGGGAGGATTCCACAAACGAGAAAAGAGGATTTGGGACGGATTTGGGAATTGTGGGGGGGTTCTGCAAAGAAAAAGAAAGGAGCCCGGGAGGACTTGGGAGTTCGGAAGGATTCTATAGAGGAAAGAGGAAGAGTTGGGGAGGATCTGGGGATTGGGGAGGGTTCTACAAAGGCACAGAGAAGAGTGGGGGAAGACTTGGGAATTGGTGAGATTCCACAACAAGGAAAAACGAGGAGTTTGGGAGGATTTGTGAATTGGGCAGGGTTCTAAGACGGAGATAAAAAAGAGTTGGGGAGGTTTTGGGAATTTGGGAGGACTCTACAACGAAAACAAGAGGAGTTGAGGAGGATTTGGAAGCTGGAAAAGATTCTACGAAGGAAAAAGGAAGAGTTGGGAAGAAGTTGAGAATGTGTGAGGATGCCGCAACATGAAAAGAAAGATTTGGGGAGGATTTGGGAATTGGGGCGGACCCTGCACAAGAAAAATGAGGAACCAAGGGGACGTTGGAATTGGGGTGCGGTTCTGCAACGGAAAAAACAATGACGAGTTAGGGGAGGAGTTGGGAAGAGGTGGGATTCTACGAAGGAAAACAAATGCTGGGGAGAGTTTTGGAATTGGAGAGGGTTCTACAATGGAAAAAGGAAGAGTTGGAGAGGATTTGGGGATTGGGGAGGGTTCTAAAAAGGACAAATCAAAGGAATTAGATGGGCATTTGGGAATTCGGGAAGATTCTACACAGGGGAAAACAAGGGAGGTTGGAGACTATTTTGGAATTGGGGAGGATTCTCCAACAGGAAAATAAGAGTTGGGGAGGAGTTGGGGGTTGGGCAGGATTCAACAAAAGGAGAAAGGCGGAGCTGGGGAGGATTTTGAATTGGGGGGTTCTACAAAGGAACAATGGGGAGGTTGGCGAGGATTTGGGGATTGCGGAGGATTCTACAAATGCAAAAAGGAAGAGTTGGGGAGGATGCGGGCATTGGGGAAGATTCGACAACATAAACAAATAAGTTGGGGGGGATTTTGGGAATTGGGCAGGATTCTACACAGGAAAATATGTGAGGATTTGGAAGCTGTGGAAGACTCTACAAAGGAATCAAGAGGAGTTGGAGAGGAGTTGGGGACCTGGGGAGAGATCCTACAACGGAAAAGGGAAGAATTGGAGAGGGTTTCAGAATCCGGGAGGATTCCACAACGGGATTCAGAGGAGTTGGGGGGATTGGGGATTGGGGGGATTCTACAGCTGAGAGCTAATGAATTAGGATGTGATTTGGGAATTTGTGGGGTTCTACACCGTAGAAATTCGGAGTTGGGGGGGGATTCGGGACTTGGGGGGGTTCTGCGAAGGAAAAACAACAATTGGGAGGATTTGCGAGTTGGGGCGGGTTCTACAACAGAGAAGGGGGGAGTTGGGGAGGATCTGGGAAGTGGTGAGGGTTCTACAAAGAATAGAGGAGGAGTTTGGGAGGATTTGAGAATTGGGATGGGTTCTACAAAAAGGAAAAGTTCGGGAGGATGTGGGAGTTGATGAGGGTTCTGCAAAGGAGCAGTGGGGAGGTTGGCGAGGATTTGGGGATTGGGGAGGACTCTATAAAAAAAAGACATGGGGAGGATTTGGGGATTGGGGGGGTTCTACAACGGAGAAAGGAGGCGTTGGGAAGGATTTGGGAATTGTGCAGGATTCTACACAGGGAAGCATATGACATGTAGAGGATTTGGGACGTGGGGAGGATTCTACAAACGAGAAAAGGACTTGTGAAGGATTTGAGATTTGGGAGGGGTTCTACAACCGGAAAGGTGAATACTTGGGTAGGATTTGGGGATTGTGGGGGGTTCTGCAAACGGAAGCAAGAGGAGTTGGGGAGGATGGGCGAATTGGGAAAAATTCTACAGCAAACATGAAAAGGGTTGGGGAGGATTTGTGTTTTTTGAAGGGGTTCTGCAACGGAAACAAAGGAGTTGGGGACGGTCTGGGAATTGGGGAGGGTTCTACATGGGGGGTTGGGGAGGATTTGGGCATTGGGGGGGGTTCTACAAAAGAAAAAAGAAGAGCTGGTGAGGATTTGGGGATTGGGCAGGGTTCTACAACGGAAAAAAATAACTTGGGAGGATTGGGGAAACGAGAGGGGTTCTACAACTGACAAGGGAGGAGTTGGGGAGGATTTGGAGATTGGGCAGGATTCTACAAACATGAGAAAGGATGAATTGAGGAGGATTCTGGAACTGGGGGGGTGGGATTCTACAATGGAAAAAAGAGGAACTGGGGAGGATTTGGGAATTGAGGAGGATTCTACAACGGAAAGAAAACAACAGTTGATGAGGATTTGGGCGTGAGTATGATTCTACTCAGGAAAAGGAGGGAACTGGCGAGGATTTGGGATCTGGGAGGGCTCTACAAAGAAAACAAGGAGCTGGGGAGGATGTGGAAAGTGAGAAGGAATTCGACAAAAAGAGAAAGGATGAATTGGGAAGGCTTCGGAAATTTGAGAAGGTTCTACAACGGAGCAATGGGGAGATTTGCGAAGATTTGGATTTTTGGGGTTCTAAAACGCAAAAAGGCAGAGTTGGAGAGGCTTTGGGAATTGGGGAAGGTTCTACGCAAGGAGAAAGGAGTTGGAGAGGAGTTGGGGATTGGGGAGGGTTCTACAACAAAGGAACACTGGGGAGGTTGGCGAGGATTTGGGAATAGGGGGGGGTTCTAAAAAGAGGACAAATGAGGAGTTGGAGAGGCTTTGAGGTGCAGTGAGGTTCTACAAAGGAAAACCAGCGGAATTGGGGAGGATTTGGGGATTGTGGTGGGATTCTACAACGGACAAAGGGGGAGTTGGGGAGGATTTGGGAAGCGGGGGGAATTCTACAAAAGGGAAAGGACGAATTTGGGAGGAGTTGGGGATTTGGGCGGACTCTACAACGGAAAACATGAGTTGGGGAGGAGTTGGAAATTAGTGAAAATTCAAGAAAGGAATAAGGAGGAGTTGGGGAGATTTTGGGAATTGGGATGGGTTCTACATTAGGGAACGGGAAGAGTTGGGGAGGTTTTGGGAATGTGTGGAGGATTCCGCACGGGAAAAAAGGAGTTGGGGAGGATTTGGGAATTGGGAAGATTCTACAAAAGGAAGCATCATGAATTGGGGGGATTTGGGAATCGGGGAGGATTCTACAAACGGGAAACAAGAGGAGTCGGGGCGGATTGGGGAGTTGGGAAGAATTCTAGGCAGGAAAAAAAGATTTGGGGAGGTGTTGGGCATTTGGGTGGACTCTACAAAAGGAAAGAGGACGAGTTGGGGAAGATTTGGGAATTGTGGCGGTTCTACAAAAGGAAACGGGAGGAGTTGGGGAGGAGCTGGGAATTGGGCAGGATTCTACAAAAGAAGAACTTAAGTGGGGAGAATTTGGGAATTGGGGGGGGGCTCCACAACGGAAACAAGAGGAGTTGGAGAACATTTGGGTTACGGGGAAGATTCTACAAAGGAAACGGGCAGAGTTGGGGAGGATTTGGGAATTGTATGGGGATTCCGCAGCTGATCAAGGAGGAGTTGGGGGTGATTTGGACATTGGGGAGGACCCGACAACAGGAACAATGAAGAATTAGGGGGTGATGTGTGAATTGGGGAGGAGTCTACAACGGAAAAGGGAGGAGCCGGGGACGATTTGGAATTGGGGAGGATTCTACACATGAACAAAAAGGAGTTCGGGAGAGTGTTGGAATTGGGGGGGGATTCCAGAGAAGGAAGAAGGAAGAGTTGGGGAGGATTTGGGAATTGGGGTGGTTCTAAAAAAGGAAAATGAAAGGAATTGGGTGGTAGTTGGGAATTGGGGGAGATTCGACAAAAGGAAAAATAAGGAGGTTGGCGGTTATTTTGGAATTGGGGGTTCTACAACAGGAAAAAGGAGTTGGGGAGGATTTGGGAATTGGGCAGGGTTCTACAAAGGAAAAAGGAGGAGTTGGGGAGGATTTGGAATTGGGAGGGCCTCTACACATGGAAAAGGAGGAGTGGGGGAGGATTTGGGAATTGGGAAGGATTCTACACAGGAGAAAAGAGGAGTTGGGGAGGATTCTGGAATTGGGGAGGATTCTACATATGAAAGAAAGAAGAATTGGGGAGGATTTTGGAAGTGGGGAGCATTCTACAAAAGGAACCAAAGGAGTTGGGGAGGATGTGGAAATTGCGGGGGATTCTACAACGCAAAAGAGAGGAGATGAGGCGGATTTGGGAAATGGTGAAGCTTCTGCAAAGGAAGAGCTGGGGAGGATTCGGGAATTGGGGAGGATTCTGCACAAGGAAAAATGAGGAGTTGAGGAGGATTTGGAATTGGGGGGGGACTCTACAAAGGGAGGAGTTGGGGAGACTTTGGGAATTGGGGGGAATTCACCAACGGAAAAAACGATGAATTTGGGAGGAGTTGGGAATTTGAGAGGACATCGACTCCTCCGCAATTCCCAAATCCTCCCGAACTCCTCCGTTTTCCTTCGTAGAGTCCCTCCCGAGCTCCTCTTGTTTCCTCTGTAGAATCCTTCCCCATTCCCAAATCCTCCCCAACTCCTGCTTCCTCCTCTGTAGAACCCTCCACAATTCCCAAATCCTCCCCAACTCCTTAATTCTCCTCTGTAGAAGCCTCTCCAATTCCCAAATCCTCTCCTCCTTCTTTCCTCTGTCGAATCTTCCCCAATTCCAGAATCCTCCCCAACTCCTCCTTTTTTCTGTGTAGAATCCTCCCCAATCCCAGAATCCTCCCCCAACTCGTGTTTTTCCCTTTGTAGAAGCCGTCCCAACTCCCAAATATTCCCGAACTCCTGCTCATAATCTCATTGTAGAATCCTCATCATGAAACCCTCCCCCAACCCCGCTGACGTCTGTACATGGCGCAAACATAATTGTCGAAACGATTTGCCCTGTGATGTCATGTGATTTGCCCTTGCAATACGTCGGGTCCACGTCGGATTTACGTCGGATCTACGTCTAATTTACGTCGGATTGACTCTGGAGCGTCGCCGCGCGAACGTCGACCCATAGCTTACGTAACTGACAGGTGGACAGGTGGACTATATCATACTACTATTACGCGCCGCGCGAGGCCTCCAGGATTTTCCTCGCAAGCTGCCTACCCTCCCTCTGAGGGAAGAGGAGGAGGACAAAGCAGAAAAGCAACAACGCAAGACGGGGCTCGACCTACCAGTGGTGCTTTTGTATTCCCTCGTTCCGTCTCCGTTCCGCCTCTGCGGCAAAACGGGATCAACTTGAGAACGGTTCACGAAATCGCTGAAACGCCGTTCACCTCGAGCTCTCGGACAACACAGAAGCAACAACGCAGGACATACAAAAGGAAAAAGGGCGCTGGTCGCCCACTGGTCGCGTCCGCTCGCAGGGCCCACTGGAAACGCGAGGAGGACTGAGGAGAACGAAAAGGAGGATCGAGGAGGAGGTACGAGGAGGATCGAGGACAACGAGCAGGAGAGCAAGGATGAGGATAATGATGATGATGATGATGAGGAGGAGGAGGAGGAGGAAGAGGAGGACACATCTTGGAAATTTTGTCGGGGCTTCAGAAACCTTCGGAAACCTCCGCGGACCTCCACAGATTTAAAACACCCCTCCAGGGTCCTGCCAGGAGGAGGATCCGGAATCGGATCGGACCAGGCTGGCCGGAATCGACATCGAATCGGATCGACCGAATTGGCATGGACCCCGGGCCGATTCGCCACACCGCTGTTTCGGACATTCTCCACTGCAGCCACATGGAGGAGGGCATCAATCAAAGACATACCCGATCCTGGCTGGCCCATCCTGGGTCCAGGATTGGTGTGCACGTGGCTTGGCCAGGCGGTATGCCACCGATCCTGAGCCCAAGACTGGCCTCGCCAGAATCGGTGCCTGTGTACAGCGGGCGCCTCCGCACGGGGGGGTCGGGAAGGAGAAATCGGCGGCGAGCGAGGGGAGGCCTTCTCAGAGGGCTCGGAAGTCCCCCAGCCTTCTCAGAAGTTTCCTCAGCCCTCCACGAAGGCAGCAGTACCCTCTCAGACGGCGCGAGGGCTTCTGAGAAGTCCCTTCGCCTGCTGAGAAGGCCTTCTCCTTCGCAGTTCCCCCCCTCGCTCGCTGCCGAATAATAAGGGGGAGGCGGGGCAGGCGGAAGGCAGGAAAAGGAGGTGCTGAGACGATCGGATATCGACAGGCAGCCCCTCCAGGGCTGTGGTCGAGGCGGGAGGTGCGCTGTCGCGGCCAAGAACCGCAAGCGCGGAGTCGCCTGGCAGCCTTGCTGCACGAGGCGCCTCCTCGCCAGAAAAACCAGGGAGCAAGGATGGAGATGGCTGAGCAGGAGGGACCGGCTGTCCCAGCAACCCTAAGGGGCCTACCACCACACGTTTTTTACAACCCCAGAGCATCTTCTAAGAACAACAACAATGTTCTTAGAACATAAGCCTGGTGTGTTAAGGCAGGACAGCCCCAGCCATAAATGCTCTAAGTGCATTTCGTGCAGACACCAAAAGGTTCTTAGAACATTCTTTGGTGGGCCTATAGCCAAGCTGAGACGCTTCGCCACTGCTTGAGGTGGTGGATCTTTCCTTCGTGGAAGCGGCCACCGGGTCCGTGCTGGATGGTCCCCAACAGAAATCGGGCAGGAAGGCGGGACGAAAGCAGATCCGCTCAAGATCTGTCACGGGACCCGCCCGGAGTTCGAGACGGATGAGTCTTCGAGCCGCGCCCGGCCGTGGCGACAGAGGGGCCCCTTTACTCCCCCCTTGCTGGAACCAATTCTGGGCCACCTTAGCCTCCCCACCGGCTCCGACCTTCCTCCTCCCCCCTCCTCCTTCCCCATCACCTCCCCCTCCTCCTCCTCCTCCTCCTCCTTCTCCTCCTCCTCCTCCTCCTCCTCCTTCTCCTTCTCCTCCTCCCCCTCCTCCTCCTTCTCCTCCTCCTCCGCCTGCTCCTCCTTCTCCTTCTCCTCCCTTCCATCGCTTGTTGGTCAAGCTGCGGGCTGTTCGCAGACAGCCTGGGCGGTCTCAACACCCTGGCGCCGCCTCCGGTGGCCCTCGCGGGGCCCGAGACCTCGCCATCGCTCGTGCGCTGGACCGACGGGCTGCGGTGTGGCGGCATCTCGGGCACGCTGCAACGCCAGTGGCCCGCGTACCGCGTCGTGCCTTGCCGGCGGCACCCGCCCATGCCCTCCGCCCTCCCGGTTCGGTGGTGTTTTTTCGCCAGTCGTCGCTGTCGTTCGTCCGTCGCCGTCGCTCGCCGTTGCTCGCGCCAGGGCGAGGGGAGGAGGGAATGAGTTACGAACGTGTGGAGGACCCACGACATGACATTGCAAATCCCTCGGCCTAAAAACCAGGGGAAATGTCTTGTCCATCAAGCTGGCGGACAGCGGATGAGAAGTAAGAGGAACAGGCTCGGACGAGGAGAGCGAGGATAGTGAGGAGGATGAGGAACAGGAAACGAGAAGAGAGGACTAGGGAGGATGGGTGAGGAGGGAGTAAGGAGGGGGACGAGAAAGGGAGCAGTAGGAAGGGCGAGGCGTGGGAGGGGCTGAAGAACTGAGGAAGAGAGAGTAGGTGTACGGACGAGAGAATGAAGCGGAGGGATGAGGGATGTATGCGTTATTATGGTGGGTACATGCAGCAGGGGATGAAGAACGAGGACGAGGTGAATGATGATGGTGAGGGATGCTTGTGAGGGTGAAATGCGAAGCGCAAGAGGGAAATAAGGATGCGGGAAGGGACAACCGGAGGGGGTGGATGGGGCGATGAAGAAGGACGACGGCAAGAAGGATGGGGAGGCGGACCCGCCATGCAAAAAGAAACAAAACACGCGCTAGTCGCGTCCGCCAAGCCCGCGGCTCGAGCGAGGAAGAGGAGCGATGAAGAGAGAAGGGGGCGGGGAAGTGTGCTGGAGGAAGATGGAGAGGACGAGGAACACGAGTACGAGGAGCGCCAGGGAAGAGAAACGAGGAGAAGGGTCAGGGCAAGCCTGTCCCCTAGGCCACCTAACTTCGCGCATCGATCCCCGCGATGCGCGGCGCGCGATTCACTTCGCGCCCTCGCGCCCTTGCCTTGCCCCTCCTGGAGAAGGGCAGCTCTCCAATCCAGACCGCGGCGCGCGGTGACCTCCGCGACCCGGCGGGGACCGTGTGCGCCCTCCCACGGACGACGCAGATCGCCCTCCCCTCCCGCGCCCAACCCCCAGAAAGACATCCGCGTCCACCACCCAAAGGTAAATCCGCGGCCAACCCCCAGGAGCACATCCGCAGCCAACCCCCAGAAGTGCCCCTAGGGACGACGCAGATCGCCCTCCCCCCCGCGTCCAACCCCTAGAAAGGCATCCGCGTCCAACCCCCAAAGGTACATCCGCGGCCAACCTCCAGAAGCACATCCGCGTCCAACCCGCAGAAGCGCCCCTACGGACGACGCAGATCGCCCTCTCTTCCCGCGTCCAACCCCCAGAAAGGCATCCGCGTCCAACCCCCAGAGGTACATCCGCGGCCAACCCCTAGAAGCACATCCGCGTCCAACCCCCAGAAATGCCCCCTACGGACGACGCAGATCGCCCTCCCCTCCCGCGTTCAACCTCCAGACAGGCATCCGCGTCCACCACCCAAAGGTAAATCCGCGGCCAACCCCCAGAAGCACATCCGCGTCCAACCCCCAGAAGTGCCCCCTACGGACGACGCAGATCGCCCTCCCATCCTGCGTCCACCCCCCGGAAGTCGGAAGTACGTCCGCCTTCGTGCCCGCGAGGCGTCGAGCGGGGGGACCTCAAGTACCCTCGAGCCCCCATGATAGGCGAAACAGGGCTGGCCCTAAACGTTGTTTTTCGTTTTGTTTTCCGTTTTGCTCTACCTGTGTTCCTGTACCTCCCTGCCAAAACGAAAAACAAGACACAGCCGAAGTCCAGCAACACAGCGTTCAGGTCCAGCCCTGAGGCAAAACGTAGCCACAAGAGGACGGGTCAGGAGCACGCTCCCCTTCACCGTTGGCCACGGCCCCATGGAGATCCAAACCGAGGAGCATGCCGAGGTGGAGGGCCCCCAGGAATGCCATCGGTCGCTGCTGGGGCTTGGGCAATATTTCTTCCCCAGGCCACGGGCCCTGGTGCCAAGGGCCCCGAATCCTGGATGTCCAACATTTCCCAGAATGCCATCGGTCGCTGTTGGGGCTTGGGCAATATTTCTTCCCCAGGCCACGGGCCCCAATACCCAAGAAGGGCTTCAACACCATCCAGGAGGGCTCTGGGACCGCCTGAGAGGGTTCAAAGACAGCCAAGGATGGCCTCGAGACGGTCCAACGGGCGTCCGAGACGCCTCAAGGCAGCTCTAAAGATGACACCAAGATGGTATGTGGAACCAGCAATCATTGACGTTGATATGCTTTCGATGTGTGGTGTGATTTTCGAATAACCACGTGCTCGGTCATACGATCGTTCGAGACTGCCCCAACGCCTTCGAGATCGCTCCCAAACGGCCCAAGAGGGCTCCGAGAGGGCCCTAAGAGGGGCGCAGGGCGCACGTATCACAAAGGGATAGGAAGGAGGAGGAATATGGGCAGGGACATGGTCAGGATCAAGAGGGGCATGAGCAGGAGCAGTACGGAGAGGGGGATTACGGGGGCAACGATGATGATGAAGTGACAGGGCCGCCGATAATGCCGATCAGGACGAGAAGGATGAGGCGAATGAGGAGGAGGGCGAGCAGCAAAATGCAGCGCAGAGTGTGTGGGGGGTAGAAACACACCACGAGGTGGGAGAAGGCAGGCCGAAGCAGGAAGGAGTGGGCGGAGGCAGGAGGGAAGAGGAAGGAAGATGGTAGGGCGCGAGGGAAAGATAAGCAAAAAGGATGGAGGGGGTGGGGAAGGGGTGGGGAGACTTTGAGGAAGAGGAGGGAGGCACCAGGGATGGGAGAAGGCCGCAAGAAGAGAAGACGGAGAAGGGAGGGATGCCGGGATGCCAAAGGAAGAAACGTGGAGAGGATCTGAAGAGGATAGGGGAAGCGTGGAGAGGCGGCGGGAAGGGGATTAGGGGAAGAGCGGAGTTAAGGTGAGGGCACGGAGGGAAGGTAGCGAACGACAAAAGGGAGGCGGGAGGACGGAAGGTCGAGACGGGCCAGAGAAGGGCAGCCCCTCCGGAGCTATGGAATTGAAGGCTCAACCCGATCGGGGCCGCACCAGCACGGCCAACCACCGTGAAAGGCGTCTGCGCACGCGCACTGCTCCAGCACATAGATTAGGGACAAGACCCCTAGCGGGGAGGAGGCTGGAGGAGGAGGAGGTCGGGCATGGGGGACAACGGAGCAGGGATGGGAGGGGAGGGATGCTGGACCCTCCTCCTCCTACTCCTCCTCCTCTGCACTGCAGCGTCGCAATCAGCCCTGCACGCGCTGGTCCGCGAAGGCGGCCGGGAGCGGCCACCAGAGGCTGGTTTCCCCTGCGGTCTGGGTCAGGGGCTGCGGCCCGCAGGCCGAAAGGGGTTTTATCGGCGGTGGACAAACCTCCCTTTAGTAAACCTCCATTTAGTGAAAACGGCCTGGGACCGAAACCGACGGACCTGGACCCGCAAAAATGACGGCCGCGACGCGCTCTCGCGAACCGAAAACGGCCAATTCCTTAATCGACGTGCCAGGGTAGGAGGTCTATCCACCTCCGATTCTTGGATTGGCGCTCTCACACAACAAGGATGCTGGAAAGGAGGGGGCGGGGTTGTGTCGATGCTCCCAACGGCTCGACACGCTGAGCTGGGGCTGAGACCACACTTGTCAACCCCCGAAGGGAGCCCCGAGAGCCCGACGCCCTAACGGCGCCAGCCGCACCAGGAGTGCCGCCGTGGTCAACTAGGATCGGAAAATCACACGGCGGCCGACCTGTCCGGGGTTTGCGCATCGGGGGAAGACCTGAAAAGCAATACGCCTCAAAATGATTAAACGCCAGTTTGACCAGAGACCTCTGACAACTCATGCACAGAAGACCAAGCAAAACTGCGTAAGCACAGACTTTTGGGGGCCCGCACGGATTTCCTGGGTCGGCGCTGGACCCCCTTTCGCGGAGCGCGCCCGGGGCGGCGCCGGAGGCGACGCCAAAGGGGGGGGGGGCAACGCCGACCCAAGAAAGCTGCGCAGACCCTCGAAAGCTGAAACTTGTGCAGAGCTCTGGTCCTCGAACGTGTCAAAAGCCCGTCACGGTGAGCAAGGCGTCGGTCTGGGTGCGCTGGGCCAGGCTTCTGCGCAGCTTCGGGTATCGCACCTCGAAGCCCGACGCATGCACGCACGGGTGCTGCACCGTGTCAGCATTGCTGCGCGCACCACCGCACAGGCGAGATTCTGTGGGACGGCCGCATATGAACCGCCCCTGCACGGGAGATGCTGCTGCTGCAACTGCTCCTCCTCCTCCTCCTCCTCATCGTCCTCGTCCTCGCGCTCGTCCTCGTCCTCGTCCTCGTCCACGTCCACGTCCTCCTGTTCCTCCTCCTCCTCCTCCTCCTCGTCCTCCTCCTCCTCCTCCCCCTCTGGCTCCACCTCGGTTCTTCTCCATCCCCCGCCTCCTCCACTTCCTCCCCAGACACGTGGGCGCGCGCGCGGAGGAGGTTGGAGGAGGGCGGAAGAGGAGGAGGAGGAGGAGGAGGAGGATGCAGAGGAGGATGCAGAGGAGGCGGAGGAAGCAGAAGATGTGAGGGAGGAGAGGAGGTGGGGGAGGGTGGGAAGAGAAAGCGGAGGCGGAGGCGGAGGACGAGGAGGACGAGGAGGGACGAGGACGAGGAGGAAGAAGAGTAGGAAAAGAAATAATAGGAGGAGGAGTCGGAAGAGGAATTGGAGTGAGACGATGAGGAGGACGGAAGGAAGCGGAGGAGGAGGGCGGAAGGAGGAGGAGGAGGACGGAAGGAGGGATGGAAGAACGAAGCCTGCCTCCTGTCCCCCCCCTCCTCCTCCCGCCTCTTCCTCCTGTCTACGATGACTCGATATGAATACAACGATCCTCTCTCCCGAAAGCGGCCTGGTCGTGGCGTACCCCCTTCCGCGTATCGTTTCCACAGCAAGATGGGTCCGTTTCTTCTAAGTCTTATTCATATTATTCGTCTTACGATTAGTAAATACATATTAATATGATTACTACCGGTAATATCATTATTATGCTTACTACTATGCTGCTTCCAATTCGACCCTTCTCGGTCCTGCCAGTGTGCTCCCGCTCCAGCGTGGACCTCATTTCATGATCGGGGCGTTCCTCCCATCGTTCAGCATGGCACTCTCGTCCCTGCGCGGGCCAGTTCTCTAGATCCGAATGCTTCCTCATCGTTGTCGACGCCCCCTCTTTTTTAATCATCTGCCTTCCCCCGGTCATCCTGCTCCTCCCGCTCCTTCTACTCCAGTTCCTGCTGCTGCGTTTTGTCCTCGTCCTCCTCATTTCATCATTCCTCATCCTGCTCCTTATCTTCCTGCTCATCCTCCTGCCCATCCGCCACCTCCCCATCCTCCTCCTCCTCATCCTCCTCCTCCTCCTCTTCCTCCCCCTCCTCCTGTGTGCGCACCTCTCCGCTTCCGATTGCGCGAAACATGATGGGCTGACTTTTGGAGTTCCACGGCAATGGGGGTGGAAGGGGTTAGGACGTCAGACTTGGCGCGAGCGCACCTGGCTCGTCCCCACTTCCTCTTTCCCAGTCCCCTGGGGTCAAACACCTGCCCTGCGACGTCCCCTGCGGTACGTTCAGAACAGAGTTTCGAGGCGATATTCGGCCGTGCCCACCCACGAGAGCGCCCCAGCATGTCCAGAAGCGCTCACAGAGCGAACCCCGAACCACTCTGGTGCAACGCAAAACGGCGTAGACATACTTTCATGGAGGTCCGCGTGGATTCCCTTGGATCGGCGCTGGACCACCCCCTCGTTCGTGCGCGGAGCGCGCCAGGGGCGGCGCCGGAGGCGCCGCCAGGTGGCCCCAACGCAGATCCGAGAGCACCGCGCGGACCTCCGAGAAACTGCGTTTCTGCCGTTGCTTGTTCTTCGCCCCTCTGCCCACTGCCCCACCCTCCAGACCCGCGGGGTCGACTCCGAGGCGGCGTCGGAGGCCTCCGAGAGGGCGGCGTCCAAGGGGGGCTGGCGCAAGTCATGGCCGGCGGCACGACCACGGCCAGGAAGGGGCCAGGGAGGCATTGAAACAAGAAGAGGCGCCATGAAATCTGGGGAGATAGCATGGCCCCCGCCATGAGATCCGTGCTCCCTGGTCATCCCCCCCTCTTGGTCGCCCCCGACGTCGAGCGCCCGAGATGGGTACGGACACCATGGGTACAATGCCCCACAGCAATTCCCAACAGCAAATGTCGCCCCAAGCCGACAGCGGCCGCTGTTGAGCAAGCGCCTTTCTGTCTCACGCAGGCAACGTCCGCGGCGATACCGATTGCGAGTCCTGTCCCAAATGAACAGGACATGCTGTCGGTCTTACCGCAGGGGCCTGACCACAAGAAATCTCCCACAAGAAACCCGACCCTGGAACCCCAGGACGTCTATTGATTTTCGGTGTGGGCACGCCACGCCTTCCACAGCACAACCCTCGACCCCCCCCCAAAAAATCCAGGGCACCATGGAGGCAAGAAGGGTGTTTCTTGGCATGGGCCTCCACTGTAATACCCGTTCTTCCCGTCCCCACTTCGACGGCGGCGTGACGGGTCAGGAGCCCGGGGCCCCCGGGCCGCCGCCGCCGCCGCTCGCGGCGCTGGCCCTCCTCACCTTCTGGAGGAGCTGGTGCGCCTCGCCGTGCAGATCCTGCGGGAGGAGCTCGTCGTCGTCCCACTCCTGAACGCCCCCCCCCCCCCCCGTCCCCCCCTCCCCCTCATCTTTCTCCTCCCCCCCCTTCTCCTCCTCCTCCTCCGCCTCCTCCTTCTCCACCTCCCCCCCCTCCTCCTCCTCCTCCTGCTCCTCCTCCTCCTCCTCCCTCCTTTTCCCCCTCCCCATCCCCTCCCCCATCCCCCTCCTCTTCGTCGTCGTCGTCGTCAGCGTCGTCGTCGTCGTCGTCGTCCTCAGCCTCTGCCTCTGCCTCCTCTTCCTCCTTCTCCACCTCCTCTTCCTCCTCCTCCTCCTCCTCCTCCTCCTCCTCCTCCTCCTCCTCCTCCCCCTCCTCCCTCTCCTCCCCCTCCTCGTCGTTGTCGTTATCGTCGTCAGCGTCGCCGTCCTCATCCTCCGCCTCTACCTCCTCGGTCCCCTCCTCCTCCGTCTCCTCCTCCTCCTCCTCCTGTTCCCCCTCCTGTTCCTCCTCCTGTTCCTCCTCATCCTCTCTCCTTTCTGCTCGTTTCTTTTGCTTTCGGCGTCGGCGCACCTGCCAGGGCGATACAACAGAGAGGACGGCGCCTCCTCCCTGAGGGGTGCCTCGGCACTGGCGGGCCCGCCAAGAAGCTCGATCGACAACCTGCCCAAACCTAAGCAAATGGAGCAGGCTCAAGAGAGCCAGCCTGCGCGTCCGACGGAGGGCAGGGCACAACGGTGGGAGGAGGGGCGAATAGCTCGTCCCCTGCACTACAACGCCTGACACACTTTTGTCGGAGGACCCCCCAGCCCGCCAGACTGCAACACAACTGGCACACCCTACGGCAGACCGCGGAGTGGTCGGAGCGCGAGACTGTGGGCACAGGCACTGCCGACAGTCACGAGCTGAGACAAAACAGGCCTGAAAGAACTGAGCCGAACATCCGCGCTAGAAATAGAGTAGACCCTGTCAGTGGGCGGGAGCACGCCAACGCTCTCGCGAGGAACCTGGGCCCAGGAGAGACGCGGGAGGACCTCGCCAGGAAGCCTGGAGACAGGCCCAGAGCACTACAGCGCCTGCCCAAACAGAACAAATGCGTAGGGGGGGAGACCAGTAGGGCAGAGGAAAAAGGAAAGACCTCGCCCACAGCCCAACCCAAAACTTCATCGGAATCGTCGTCGTCAAGGCCCGGCGGGGACTCTTTGGATGAGTGGCTGGGAGGAATCCTCCTCCTTTCGTAACGCAGCAGGGACGCAAAAAAGCTGAAAAGCAGAGTCCACCGCCCCATTCCCACGGTCCTCCTGATCTCCTCTTCCTCCTCCTCCTCCTCCTCCTCCTCCTCCTCCTCCTCCTCCTCCTCCTCTTCCTCCACATCCTCCTCCTCCTTCCTCCCTCTTGTCTCCAGCGCCTGGTCTTCCTCTTCCTCCACATCCTCCTCCTCCTGCTGTTCCTGCTGCTCTTTCTCCTCCACCTCCTCCTTTCCTCTTTCCTCGTCCTCCCCCGTCCTCCCTTCTCCGTTTGGGGAGGGGGGTTGGGCGGGGGGGGGAACACGGAAGAGTGACGACGATGATGATGATGATGATGATGATGATGATGATGATGATGACGACGATGATGATGATGATGATGATGATGATGATGATGCTGATGCTGATGCTGATGATGCTGATGATGATGACGGTGATGACGATGCTGATAACGATGATGATGATGATGATGATGATGATGATGATGATGATGATGATGATGATGATGCGGATGATGCTGCGGATGGGAATGGTGATGGTGATGATGATTATGATGGTGCTGGTGATGCTGATGGTGATGCTGATATTCATGATGATGCTTATGATGCTGCTGCTGCTGCTGATGATGATGTCCCCTGTGGTTTGATTTAAGGGGTCAGGAGCTCCTAGGTCGAACTGCCCCTCGAACCGAACCGTTTCCTTTCGGCCATGCGGAGGAAGCGGCCAGTCTCGTGCGCCTCGGCGCACGCACGCAGATCCGCACGAGTGCCCAGAGCTGGCAACCGCTTCGGCCGAAGCAGACAATCAACATAACTGGGCAGACAGAGATCCAGCCCGCCACAGAAGCATGCGCACGACTGGCGGGTTGGTACGCAGCAAGCTGCAGAACAACGATGCGGAACAGGCCCGAAAAGGGCGGGAGGGAATGAACCCAAGAGTTTGCCGAGCCCCGCGGGGTACAGCCTACGCCGCGGGGTCCCTCCCCCGTCCGAAGGCCAGACGCTCGCCGCCGGCATTCGTGACCCTCGGACCCGCCCGGCGCCACGAGCACAATAAGCCCGAGAGGGGTGGGGGGGAGTGAACCCTGGCGTATGCCGAACCCCGCGGGGCACAACCTACGCCACAGGGTCTCTCCCCCCTCCGAAGGCCAGACGCTCATTGCAAGCATCCGTGCTCGTCGGACCCGCCTGGTTCCACGAACAGCACGTCACCGCACGCGCTGCAGAGGCGAACGGGCGGTGCCATCGGTTCCAAGCAAAGACCGATATCCACGCGCCCCTCCACGACGATGCCCGGCTCCTGCAGCAACACCTCAACGTCAAACTCGTCGCGGCCGACGGCCGTGATCCGAGCTCGCCGCCGCGCAAACGGCGTCGGTGACCTCCCGAAGGCCGCCCGCGCCCTCGACAGGTCCCTGAAGGCGTCTATGGGGAGGCTGGCCCACCTCCTGTGCGCCACCAGACCCTCGTGCGACACGAGCTCCGTCGCGGCTTCGGCGCGCGGAAGGAACCCGTCGGAGCTGGCGGCAGCTGGCAGGGGCCCTCCTGCCCGCTCTGGGACCGCGTCGGCGTGCGCGTCGCCGCCAGGGGATGCAACGCACAGCGCTCCCGCCTCATCCTCGGACCCGAACTCCTCGTCCACGGCGTCACCGACATCCTCGCTGATGACCTCCAGCGTGGGGGTGTAGGGTGGTGGACAGGCGGCGCGCCGCCAAGGGCGCGGCTGCTCGCGCAGGGCCTGCAGCTACGCGACGAGCCCCGCCGCCAAGCGAGCGGTGCGCGCAACGGCCATCCTCGCCTGGAAGGGGTCGGCCATCTGTTCGTCGTCGACGTGCTCCTCGACGATCCCGTCCTCCGCGTGTCCGCGCGCCAAATCACGCACCACGGGGTTCGCGCGCTGCCGTCCCATGCGGGGGCCTGCCGCGGCCCGCGAAATGCCGTATGCGGACGCGCGCGCGCGAAACCGCCCTCAGGGGCCAGCGGCGCGTGTCACGCAGCGTTCCGCCGCCGCCGCGTCGCGCCTGGGACGCGGCATCCCGAGGTGGCTGGGCGCAGGGCTGGGCGCGCAGCAACCTCACGGTCCTGCCAGGAACCTGGACCGCCGTTGGCCGCCTTGCCAGCCGCCGCTGCGGCAGCAAGGAGGCGCCGTGCCCGCGCTCGTCGGCAGGCCGCCGAAGCTCCAACCTCGTCCTCCTCCTTCCCGCGCAGCGCACTGCCGCGCCTAATGGGTCGCCCCGCTCTCGCGCAACGGGGCAGCCCCCCGTCGCCATTGCTCATATCCCCTTCGCGCGCAGCTGACCGCTGCGCGTGGGCGCTTGCGAGAGGTGTGGAGAAACAGATTGAGCCAAAATGGTTCCGGATGATGATGGTTATGTGATGATGATGATGCTGATGATGCTGCTGATGATGATGATGATGCTGTTGTTGCTGATGATAATGATGCTGATGATGATGCTGCAAATGATGATGATAATGAGTGGTGATTGTGATGATGACGAGCGATTGTGATGAGGAGTGAGGACGAGGGAGAGAGGGAGGGAGGGAGGGGGGGCGGAGGGCGGGAGGGAGGAGTTTGAAATTGAGCTGGACGAGGAGGAGGAGGAGGAGGAGGAGGAGGAGGAGGAGGAGGAGGAGGAGGAGGAGGAAGACCAAGACCAAGACCAAGAAACGCCGGGGACTCCAAGAGTGGTCAGAGGAAAACAAAACAGGAGGGCCTCAAAAGGGGCCATTCAAGAGTCCCTGCGAGGGCAATAACCCGCGGAATCCAAAAAGAACCTGCTGGAGGGCCCTCAGCTGGAGGGAGTCACCCCCGCTGGCCCCGAGGCGGGCCCCAATGCGTGGAGAGCCACGCGGGGTGCCTGCGGGCACCAGCCTCCGGCCGGGAGCAGCCGCAAGCGCGAGCGCGCTGGGTTTTCCCGAGCGACTGGGGGCCGCATGCATGAGCTCTAAAACGCTGCAACAGAAAGCGGCGGGCAGGTTGCCGATGCGAATGGCCCTGCGGTCCTGCGGATGCGTTGCCTCTGGCAACCCTATCAGGTGCTGGTCGGAGCGGGGCCGCGAGGGGAGCACCGGCCCAGGTTGGCCCTCCTTCCTCAGCGGTCCCGCGTCTCTGGCGCGTGTCCAGGTCTGACAGGGCGCCCCCATCGCGGCGCCCCGCGCATGGCCCGCCAGGATACAGCAGCGCACGAGCTTCTGAGCAGCTGGAGTGGAAGGCCTCAGGCTGCCCCCCCCCCCCCCTGATGCCCCACTCCAGCGCTATGAAGCCCGCCCCCGCACATCCCGCGAGAGCCCGCCACTGCCGCTGAACGGCTCTGAGAAAACCTGCGGCTGGACTAGGCGGGCGCCCCTGCTGGCCAGGGCGCGACCAACCTGGCGAGGCATGTCATCGCCCGCGCCGCGGCCTCGACCGCCCTCTGGCTCGCGCCCGGCGCGAGCCGCTGCAGCGGCTCGCTGACCTGCCCCCCCCGCCGGCGCCGCCCCGCGCTGGAGTCGTCGCGCCAGCGGCCGCGAAGCTTGACGTCCTGCTGCGCCCGCGGCCGCCGAGACAAATCGCGGCGCGGCCCGTAGCGCGGCGGCAAGTGCAGCTCGGGCCCCGCCCCCCGCAGGCCCGCGCGCTGCTCCGTCTCGCGGAACTGCGCCGCCAGGTTGTCGCGCCTGAAGCTGAACGGCGGCTGTCTGGTCGGCGCGTCGCGCTTGCGGGGGGCGAACGCGGGCAGCGCGAAACGGAGGGGCGGCAGGTCGAACACCGTCGTCTCCTCGAACTCCATAGCGTTGCTGCTGAGCGCCTCCTCGCTCGGGTTCAACGCGACCACCCAGGTCGCCGCGTGCGCCCCGGGGGTGGGCGGCGCCAGCGCGTCGGAGGTGACGCCCCGCAGCCCGCTGGGTCCCAGGTAGCGGTCGAAGGTGAACGCCGCCCAGGTCGCCATCGCCCAATGCCCTGCCAGCAGCAGATCCAGCGCGAGCAGCGCGGCCACCTCCCAGGGCAGCGGCATCCTTAGGGCCAGCCGCTTCCGCCCCCTCAGCGCTCGCGCCAGGCTCGACAGGTGGCCCCCGCCCGTCCGTGCGAAATGCAACCTGGAATGCTGTGCCGCCGCCAGCCCCTTGGTCGCTCTCTGAGCGTGCTCCCCAGACGTAAACTCCTGGTCCACCCGCGTCGCCACCACGAGGCCCCGCTCGCCGTCGTTCGGCCCTGGCCGGATCGACCCGGGCGGCCGCGGCTGCCACCGCGAGCGCAGGGTGCCCTGCCGGGGGCGGTCGTGCTGCGCCGGCCCCCAGGGCGTCACTGGCGCGCGCCGCAGCAGCGATGCCCTCCCCCGCGGCGCCGCCGGGCGAGCGCGGCTCGCCGAGCCCCTCGCGCGCCTTGCCGCCCGCGCCAGCTCGCGGCTCCGAGCTGCCTGAAGCTGGGGGCCAGAAACAAAAAAACACACAGGGGAATTTCAAACAAAAGGTTTTGGCACCACCAACGACGCAACGCGTGTGCACCCATGCCACCGGATCCCAAGCGATTCGAACCAAGGTTGATGCACGGCGGTGCTCTAAGACGCAATTGACATGTATGGTGTGGCAGCGCTGTCGGCGGCGACAAGATCCCAAGCTCCGCTACCGGCAAGCATTCCATGGTGGTTTGGCACAGCGACACCACCATGCAACGTCAGTTTGTTCATCCGTTGACAGCAGCACGCGCGGCGGCAGCAGAACGCAGTAGCGCGCGCGGGCGTGCAGAGCCGACGATGTGGCTGGCCAGCTGCCAGCAAGATTCCGGCATAACTGCCAAACTCCACGTAGGATCGTTTTGGGCGTGGTACCTGGCGCAACTGCATCGCGCTGCCAGGCGCCGCGGCCTTGCTCTTGTAGTGCCAGGCCACGCGCGCTCCTCGGGGGGGGAACGCGAGCTCTACACAAAGGGAACGCGCGTGCTCTTGTGGGGACGGCGAAAGCGATCGTGCGCAAAGGAAATTCCTTTGCGCGCCCCCCTCGCTGGCAATGTAACCAGACCGCGCGCAGAGAAATTGCGCGAAAGGAATGGCAGCAACGCCCTTCGGGTTGCGCTTTCCGCGCGCGGCGACACCTCCGAGCTGGGAGAGAAGGGGGGGGGCGGGGCAAGGCAGAGCAGGGGAAGAGACAACGGAGGAGGAAGGCGAAAAAGAAACGAAGGAAGCAACGGAAGGAAGCCAGGGCGCGCGCAAGCGAAGCGAAGACTGCGCGCCGAGACAGTTGTTCGTTCGTTCGGTTGGCCGCGCGGCATATGAACAGAAAAATAAGTGTTTGCTGTCTATCGAAGGGGCATCTTAGGAAGGAGACCCGCGCTCTCTTCCCAACCCCCTTTCCCGCGCCCCGTTGCAACCGCGCGACGATTTGTTCTGGCACGCGGGCAGGGGGCTGCCAGTTGCTGGTGGGCGGCCTTTCCACCCGCCATGCGTTCCAGACAGATGCGGCCAGCTGAACGCACTTGCCGCGCGAGGCGCCAGCTCCAAACGCCGACGCCGCCCCGATCCCCGCGCCCGTGCCAGGCACCCTGTCAACGACGCCCCCTTCTGGCGCAAAACAAATGAAACCCTTTGTGCTTATGCGTTTTTTCCTGTTCTGAGAAGCGGTCGCGCCGCCGGCGCCGCGGCGGCGACCGCAGGGGGCCCAGCTCTACTCCGCGCGCGGCCAGCTCTGAGAACCCCTGGCTGGCGCCAGCGCCCCTGCGGCGCCGGCGCAGCGCCCCTTCCCCATAGGGCGCGCGAGCCCCGTGCGATCACAGAGGAAGAGGACGCGCTTGCCGAGCGACTTCGAGTCGCGAAGGGCGCGTCTGAGAGAGCGGGCGAGCGCATGGCCCTCCAGGGCGATGAACTTCTCTGTCCTCGCCCACTCCCCGCTCGACACCACCTGCCACTTCCCGCCGCGCAGATCCCCCCCACCTCCGAGACCTTCCGCGGGCTACTCTCGGGGTCCTCTTCCTTCGCCTCCAGCGACGCGACGTGCGTCGCATTCGGCGACGCGGCAGGATCGAGGATCGGCTCGAACTTCGCGCGCTCGGCGCTCGCAATTTCGCTCTGCTCGAGGAGGCAGTCGCGAGGTCGCATTCCAGCTTCGCGATGGAATCGCCGCCTCTCACCGCGCCTCCCAGCCATCTGAACAGCTCCCGCCCCAGCGCCCTTCCGGCAAACGCCCCGCCCCCCTCGCTCGCGTCGCTCGCGTAGATCCTGGCGGACCAAGAAGCCCGCGTATCCGCGCGAGCAAGGGGGGCGAGAGAGGCGGCCCAGTGGAGCTCCTGGCGGACGGAGGGCGGCAGCTTGACGACCTTATCGACATGCTTTCTGGAGCAAGCGTGCGCCGTGCTTAACGTAACCAGTAGCGGGCGCCTCGCCATCGCAATGGCCGCAAAGTCACCCGCAATCTTGCCCGCTTGACGACCGGAGGCGTGCCCGCGAGACAGCGGTCGTTGCATCCCTAGACGCAACCTCCAGGCTCGGCGGCGCGTTGGTCTCAAGGCCCCCCGCTCTCCGTCAAGGGCCCAACCCTGTTGTTCTGAAACAGAGGCAGGGGGCTCAGAAGCATGGAGGCGTAGCCCGCCACTCAAGGAACTCTGCGCGGAGCTCAACAAGGCCGCGGGCCTGGCGGGGTCCACCCCGAAAGAAATGAAAGCATCGACGTGCGCGGTAAAGGCTCCTTCCAGAACTGGGGGGACGGGTCTGTTATCTACGACCGCAGGAACATCGTCAAAACCACCTTGATCCAACAAAAAATCGATATACGTTTCGACAGAACATGCGTCCAACCCTTGGGGGGCGCAGCCGCGAACGGGCGCAGCCGAGCTCGCCCTGGCGCCGCCCGCCCGCCCATCTCTCGCACTCC
>CAUYUJ010016948.1:0-222500 GCA_963575745.1 Prorocentrum cordatum
GAGGCCAGCCCGCTGGGACCCGCCAGAGGCCAGCCCGCTCGGACCCGTGACCATAGAAGCGCGGGCGAGAAGCGAGAGGCGGCGACATCAACTCGCGCTCAAACCTACTCCTTCTACTCGGCAGGAGGAGGGAAGAACAAAAGCAACCTCTCGTGTTCTACCTCTCTCTCGCTCTCTTGTTTTTTTTTGTTCTCTCTCTCTCTCATTTATGGAGAGCCGCTTGAAGCAGACGAGCGGCGAAGCAAACTTGAGCCCACTTGTGTCCATATCTTAACCACCGTCAGGTTGTACGAATCATATATGAGCATTATAAATATGTATATATATATGTGTGTCTACGCATGCATGACCATATGTGCAAATGTTTACAGAGAGAGAGAGAGATGGAGACAGGCGGGGATCTGAACGTCCAAGGATACACTTTGATCAACGGTCAGACATAGATAACTAACTACGACCGACGAAACCTACAAATGAGGCATCCATGAAACAACAACGCACCTCCATATGGGCCGAGCACACACAAAATGCTCAAGACACGGCGCCAAGGCAACTCTGGCTCCCTTCAATGCTCGCTGAAATAGGGCCCGAGTTTGAATGAAGCCCCTCCCCTGCCACCATCTCTGCAAAGCCCCCAGGAACCCCTTAACTTAACCCCCTCAAACCAATTCGGAAACTCGCCCCACGCCGCTCACCCACCCTGCCTCTCCCGCTCCTGCTCCTCCAGCCCCTCTAGGAGGAGGAAGAGGAGGAGGAGGAGGAGGAGGAGGAGGAGGAGGAGAAGGGGGCGGGAGGAGGGAGGCGAGGCGGCTGCCTGTCGCCGCCGCCGCCGCCGCCGCAGCCTAGCGCTCGCCATCGTCGCCGCCCTCGCTTCCCCCACCACCCACCCGCTCCAAGACGAGCGCGCTCCCCGACTCGCAACGCAACTGCTCGCAAAGGGCCCGGATCCGCCGCGGGGATCTCCGATCTGTCACGTCGAGACGAGCCAATGCTTTTCGGACGCTTTCGAGCAGGCGCTTCACGAATCGTGGTCCGTACGCTCTCGGTGAGCTTTCGGGGATCTTCTGACCCGGGTCACTCCAGACCCGGGTCAGTCGGGCCTTGCAGGATCTGGCAAGATCCTGCACCCAAACCGGGATCAGTGCGGAAGATCCTGCGAGATCCTGCAGGATCCTGCACCCAAGCCCGGGTCCAGGCGGCCCCGGCCCTGCAGGCTCCTGCGCGATCTGGCGCCCTGGCCGACCCCCGCTTGCATCGACCCGTGCCTCCTCCTCCCCCTCCTCCTCCTCCTCCTCCTCCTCCTCCTCCTCCCCCTCCTCCTCCGCCTCCGCCTCCTCCTCCTCCTCCTCCTCCTCCTCCTCCTCCTCCTCCTCCTCCTCCTCCTCCTCCTCCTCCCGAAGCGCCGCGGGCCTTGGAGACCCGGAGGTCGGACTTGCTGGCCTGCAGGCCCTCCTCGAGGCCTCCGCGGCGCCCGCCCGCCGCCGCCGGCCGCCCGCCGCCGCCCCCGCCGATCCGCCGCGCGGGCGCGCCGCCCCCGCGCCCGTCCGCCGACCGAGCCGCGGGCACGGAACTTCCGCAGTGAGCTCCTCCTCCTCAATCCTCCTCCTCCTCCTCCTCCTCCCCTCCTCCTTCCTCCTCCATCCTCCTCCTCCTCCTCCTCCTCCTCCTAACCTACCAAACTCCCTCCTCCTATCTCCCTCCTCCTATCTCCCTCCTCCTCCTCCGCCTCCTCCGCCTCCTCCGCCTCCTCCTCCTCCTCCAGAAAGACAGACAGACAGACAGACAGACAGACAGACAGACAGACAGACAGACAGACAGACAGACGGGCCCGCATTCCAGCCCCAGAGGGCGGTCCTCGCAGAGGGCAATCGCATGGGACACGCAGTCCCCCAGATGGGAAAAACTGTGGCTAACACAGCACTGACAGATGTGGAAGAAACACTAAAACACATGCAGGTGCACTACACAAGGCTCGATGTGGTTACAGTGTCGCAAGTCCTCCCTCTGAAGCACTCCACACATCATGCTGCATCGCGCAGCGTTGCCACGAATTGCACATACCTTACTTGTTGATGCACTCTCGGGTGTGGTCGTCCCAACGTCTCTTTGGCCTGCCAACGTCGAGCGAGGTTGGCCAACGAAAGTGCCCAAGGATGGACCGAGTAGGCTTAAGTCGGGCGTGTCTCCCTACAGGGGGAACTTGGACAACAAATTAAAAATACGCAAAAAATGCACCGAAAAGGTATAGAAATACCCAAAAAGTAGTCCCCAGACTATTTATATATATGGCTACTTTTGGGGTATCTTTTAAGTTTCGTCGAAAATCCACCGTGTAGGGGGACAGGCCCGACTTAAGAGTAGGCAAGGATGCGAGGGTAATCTTGGGAAGGTTGCCCACCCCTCCTCCTGTGCGGGTGGACAGCGTCTGGACTCGCAGACATCTCTTCGAAGGCCCAGGCGTGCTCCCGATCCTGGGTTCCACCGCAGAGGCCTCCTCGTTGGGGTCCGAGCAGATGAGGTCGGAAGATCGCGCAGCATCACCGATGAATCACCGATGCGGCGGCGATGCATCCCGATCACTCGGGAGGCCTAGACTCCGGGAAGCCCAGAGGTACCGATACTGCGACGTACTGAAGGCATTGGTACCGTCTCCTTCATGGAGAATAACAGAAACTCTCAAACTAATAACAAGGGACCTCCCTGGAGGCCGAACAAGGGAGAACACGGGCGGAGGGTAGCGGCATTGGCACCCTCTCCTTTATGGAGAATAAAAGAAACTCTAAAACTAATAACACAGTGAAGACGTGACCTCACTGAGGTCCCCGTCTTTGCACTGCATAGAGAGAAGAACTATGGGCGGTGTGGTTCGACACATCCTCAGAAACAGACCCCATATCCCCAATGGTTCTGGCCCTCCTGACTCAGGTCCCATCCCAGAGGGTCCTTTTCTGGGTTACTCCTTCCAGGGGAGCCCAGAATCGAATCGACAAGTCGAGTCGGCGATCGAAAGAAAAATCGGATCGGCGGAATCGGCAGCCAAATCTGGAAAAAACGAATCGGCAGACATCGGCAGGCTAGTATGCCTCCCATGAGAAATCGGCACCCGGGCCGGACCCCAAAAAATCGATCCGAATCGGAACCGGAAGCCCTCGAAATCGAATCGGGTCGAATCGGAGGACTCGCAACGAGCCCTGTGTTTCCTCCCTTGCATCTCGGGCGCTGCGGCCTTCGGGCGGGCGCTCCACGGGGCGCTCCAGGGGCGCCCGTTTGGGGCGCGCAGCGTGGCGCTCCACGGCGCGCCGAGGAGGGCGAGCGCTCTGCGGCCCGGGGCGCGGGGGCCGCCGGGCGCAGGGGCCGCCGGGCTGCAGAACACCGAGCACGAACCAGCCTCGAGTTTGATGCCGTTCCCGTCGTACTTACAGGACCACATCCCAGAAATACGTTCGAGCAGCCAGAAAGCAGGTGGCCCCAGCATCGAATCGGAAAGTCGAATCGGGTCGACCCGAAGATCGAATCGGCAGAAGTCGGCAGAAGTCGGTAGCCAAATCGAAATCGACGGAAGTCGGCAGGGCCGACCCGGAGGGAATCGGAATCGAAAGCGAATCGAAACGCCAAGCCGGATCGGCATCGAAATCGGAAGGCCCGCAGGGTAAAGGAGGAAGTGGGTGAGGTGGTTGGTCGTCCCATCTGACATTTGGGAAGGAAATCCGCCGACTCTGTCGGCGTGTGGAATGCGCTGTTCCGTTTGCCTCGTCGTCGTCGTGGTCGTGGTCGTGGTCGTGGTCGTGGTCGTGGTCGTGGTCGTCGTCGTCGTCGTCGTCGTCGTCGTCGTCGTCGTCGTCGTCGTCGTCGTCGTCGTCGTCGTCGTCGTCGTCGTCGTCGTCGTCGTCGTCGTCGTGGTCGTACTAGTGGTCGTCGTAGACGTGGTCGTACGTCGTCGCACGCGCGTCGTTGACCACGGGCCTTGGGGTCCCCTCGGGCCCCCGGCCCTCCACGAACCTAAGGGGGCCCCGCCGACCCTCCAGGGACCCAGTGTCCCCTCCCACGGTCCCCTCACAGCAAAGGAGGGGGCAGTGAGTGGGAGGGGACAGCGGGAGGGGACAGAGGGAGGGGACAGCGGGAGGGGACAGCGGGAGGGGACAGCAAGAGGGGACAGCGGGAGGGGACAGCGGGAGAGGACAGTGGGAGGGGACAGTGGGGAAGGGGACAATGGGGGAGGGGACAGTGGGGGAATGGACAGCGGAAGGGGACAGTGGGATGGGTGAGCGGGAGGGGACAGCAGGAGGGGACAGCAGGAGGGGACAGCGGGAGGGGACAGCCGGAGAGGAAAGCGGGGGAAGACATTGGGAGGGACAGCGGGAAGGTCGACGCGGCGAACGATCTGGAGCCTGGAGCACCCCCTTCCAGAGTAAGGCCAGGAAGAGGCAGCCGCAGTCGAGGAGACTGTCGGTCAAGGGCACCAGCAGTGGCAACCAAAACATGGGGCGGGTCTGGGCCAAACCGCGCGCGTCAAGAGCGGGAACATCCAGGCAGGGACGGACAACTGCGCAGACGCCCCGAGCTCCCCGAGGGGCCCGAGGAGAAGAGCGCGCTGCGAGTCCCCTGGATGCCGCCGCGCCCTCCAAGCAATGGCCCGATGGTCCATCGTATCATGGAGTGCCTGCTTGATCCCAGCGCAGCCCCGGAGGACGAGGGAGACCTCACGCGGCCCACGGGCGCGCGCGCGCGGACGGAGGGCGCGCCAGCGAGCTTGTGGCGCAGCTCCTCGTCCGACTTCTGCCGCCACCTCGCGCCAGAGCGCCCCCCCCCGCGCGCCGCGCGCGCTGTCGGCCGGACTCGCGCGCTTCCCCCCCCCTCTGCTGGAACCCCCTTGCCTCCTCCACCTGCCTGCCACGAGCCTCGCCTCATTCGAGTACCAGCACACCACCTCCTCGTCATGATGCGCCCCCCCCCCCTGTGCTGGAATCCCCTTCCTCCTCCACCTGCTTGCCACGAGCCTCGCCCCAGTCGAGTGCCAGCACACCACCTCCTCGTCATGATGCGTCCCTCTGCTCCGCTCCTGCCCCTCCTCGCTCTCCTCCTCGCCCTCGACGACCTCCACTCTCCCCAAGCCGCCTCCTCCTCCGCCGCCTCCTCCGCCGCATCTCAAACGCCTCCTCCGCCGCACATCAAATCCATCTGCACTCCTCCTGCCGATTTGGGCCCGGCGGCGGACTCCCAGAGCCGCGAGTCCATGGCGTCGATGCGTCGTATCTGCGACTGCATCTCATCGGACAAGCCCTCAGCGGGGGCGTCCTTCTCCTCCTCGTCCCGCTCCTCCACGTCCTCCTCCTCCTCCTCCTCATCCTCACCATCCTCCTTCTGTTCCTGCTGCTGCTGCTCCTCCTCCTCCTCTTCCTCCTCCTCGCCCTCCTTCTCCTCCATACTGCCTCTCCTTCCCCTCATCCTCCCCCATCCTCGTCCTCCTCCCTTCTGAATCGTCTCCGTTTCCGTGCGCGGATCCTTCGAAGAGCTCAAGCTGTGCGGTCTTCGAGGGCATCCGAAGGTTGGCCTCAGAGTATCCTCGGAGTTCGGATGTCGTTCCGAGTTCGCATTCTTCCCCACCACGCCTGATCTGTGCGGGGACTCCCGAGGACTCAGCCCACCACAGCTCACCGCGAAGCTGATTACTGAACTCCAGCACGACCTGCGGGAAGAAACGCACGGACGATGACATCACGAGCTTGCCGATCGCGGCTCGGAGCTCGGAGCTAAGTGAGCTGGCCGACTGGGCTGCTTGGGCATCAGGCCCACCTGGCTGCCTACCCGCTCGGGCGACCGGGTAGGCCTACCCAATCGGGTGGGAAACCGCGTGTTGAGATGCGGATGTGCTCGGGCATGTCCTCCTACAGGCGGATTCTGGACGACAAATAAGATAGTCAAACAGACCCACAAATAGCGTAACAATAATCAAGAATTCGTCCCCAGACTATTGTTTGACAATATTTGAAGATTCCTCCTGTAGAGGGACAGGCCCGACTCAAATGTGGAGGTGCTCGGGCAGGGGAGAGGGGGCTTTCTCGAGGGCCGCGCCTCGCCGGGAGCCCCAACCTTCCAAGGCTCCGCGTCTCTTCCCGCCTGCCCGCCGACCAGACCACCCCCAAAACCCAACCCGAAGACCCAGACCTCGGGTTGGGGGGCTACAGTGGGGGCCTTGACCTAAGGAACCCTAAATAAGGAACGGGGCCCCTTCCTCCCATAAGTTGAGCTTCGATTTCCCATGGAAAACCTCAGGAAAACAGAAGGCAAACTGCAGAACAATCAAGGAACACCAAGCCCCTCCCCAGCGAAAATGGTTCCTTCTTCAGGGCCCCGACTGTACAGTGGAAACCCAGGCCGAGAAACACCCTGCTTGCCTCCAGAGTGCCCTAGGTCTTGGGTTTCGAGGGTTTTGCGGTGGAAAGCGTGACCTTCCCACACCATAAATCAGTGGACGTCATGGGGTCTCAGGGTTGTGTTTCTTGCGGGAGGTTTCTTGTGGTCGAGTCCCTACTGTACAGGCTCCATGAGTGTTTTGTTCCAATACTCCCCGACGCCCCCCCATCAGTGGGAGAGGAGGGCAGATCTGAAGCATTCGGGCCGGGGTGGGCTGGCTTGGTGGGTGGTGACCTCCGGCTGATCCTCCCTCTTCACCTCGCGGGAGCGGGGAAAAAGACTCTTGGTTGTTCCTGGCCTCCTCTCGGGCATCTGGAGACCTACGAGGCCTCCGCAAGTGGGAAGAGGGGGCAGCAGGGCCGCAGCCGAGGCCGACCGAAACCGACGTGCCGCGGGCGCACCGACGCAGCAACAGCGCAATCACCGACCGCCACAGAGCCCAGCAAGCGCAACCGACCGCGACGCGGCCGAACCGACCGATCCGCAACAGCTCCACTCCACTCCACCCCCCCCCGCTGCTCCTTTGGCGGCGCACCCAAGGGGCAGGGGGGGGTTCTTCGAAGGAGGCTGCCACTACGTCTAAGAAGCAAGGGTGCCTTTCTAAGAAGCCGTCCCGCCTCCGCCTACTCCGCCCCTCTTTGCGTGGCCGACCTCCTCTTCCGCCCCCCACCCGAGGAGGGGAGTGACAAAAGAGCATTGAGGGGAGGAGGATGAGGGGGACGAGGAGGAGGAGGAGGAGGAGAAGGAAGAGGAGGAGAAGGCAGAAACAAATCCTCCTCCTCCTCCTCCTCCTCCTCCTCCTCCTCCTCCTCCTCCTCCTCCTCCTCCTCCTCCTCCTCCTCCTCCTCCTGGTACTCCTCCTACTCCTACTTCTACTCCTGTTTCTACTCCTCCCCCCCTCTCCTGCTGCTGCACCTCCCCCCGCTCCTGCCCCACTGCTGCTCCCCGGTCGGTCCTCCGCGCCCGCCTCTGCTGCCTGTTCCTCCCCCACTCTGCCGCCTCCCGCCACGGAAGCTGCTCCGCCTGCTTCTGCTGCAAGCACCTGCTGGCTTCCTGAACTCAGGAATCCGTCGGCCCCCCTGCGGGGCCATCGGGCTCCGCGGATCAGGCCTGTCGCTCCCTGCTAGGGAATAAACATCTGGAATCTCAAAACGAATGGTCAAATCTCTCAAAATCTTCCAAAAACCGGCCCCAGGTCACCACATGTCCGCCCGGGCCGGGTGGGCCAACTAGCTCCACCCCGCGCCCCAGTTCTCGTTTCCAGTCTCCGATGTTACGATTCTGTGCTCTGGTTCCGACTGTGAATTGCTAGTGTCCGCGGGAGGGGAGTGAACCGAAAAGGGCCCTGGCCACCTTCACCTGGAGAGGTTCTCGGATCCCCAGTTCTTAGACTCGCGCCCCCGAGGCCGTGATCCCTCGTAATTTGCGCAATGATCGCGCCACCGAGGCCATCATGCATCGCACTGTCTGCAAAATTCGCGCCCCCGAGGCCATACGTCCTTGCAGCTCACGCTGTGCTCGCGCTCCCGAGACCAAATTCCTGGTAGATTATACACGACTCGCGTCTCCGAGGCAGTACCCCCCTCGTAAGTTACGCAGTATGCTTCTGGATATCTCAAGTGGCCCCTGGTCGGAGTTCCGACGCTGCTTCACGACGGCGCCCAGGCCTCCCAACATAGCTCGTGCATGCCCCATGCTCCGAGAGAGGGGACCGGCGGCAGGGGGCGACGCCCTTACGGATACTGTTTCTCAAATTCAAAAACGGCCTTATCCCAGAAACCGTTTTTTGTTGGATCCAAGACCGCTGCAGGACGAGTCCTTCTGGCCTTGGACCCTCCCCAAGACGTTCCCGAGAAACCAAAATCCTTCAAAAACCGCCTGAAACGAAATGTGGTTGGCCGTCTCGCCTTCTCGATTCCGATAGGAGCCGGAAGCTTCAGGATGGCTCCAGGATGGCCGAGGGGGCCCCGAGGAGGGACCGGAGCGAGCCCCACGACGGCCCCGAGAGCGCCCGAGAGCGCACTCTGATTGCCAAGAGCGCCTTCTGTTGTTGCTCGTCTAGGGGAACAAAAAGTGGCATAAACATAAAAACTCGGAGGTCGGCGCGGATTTCTCGGATCGGTGCTGGACCCCCCTCCCTGGCGCGCGGAGCGCGCCAGGGGCAGCGCCGGAGGCGCCGCCGGGGGGCCCCAGCGCCGATCCGAGAAATCCGAGCGGACCTCAGAGTTTTTATGTTTATGCCACTTGTTGTCCCCCTATCGTCATGCCGTGCCCCTGCCGCCTCCGCTCTGCTCTGCGATGGCGCGTCCCCTCCCCGAGGCGGGCGTGACGATGGCGCTCGCAGGGCGTGCCTGCCTCTCGGTACAAGGTCGCGGGCAGAGGGCAATGGCCCCCCGCGACGCGTCACGCTGGGGAGGAGGGGAGCGCGGAGGCGCATTGGGGGCAGGAGGAGCACAGGCCAGCTATCCTCCTCTCTCCTCCTTGCTCCCCTCTGCTCCTCCTCCTCCCTTCTTCCTCCTCCTGCAACTCCTCCTCCTCCTCCTCCTCCTCCTCCTCCTCCTCCTCCTCCTCCTCCTCCTCCTCCTCCTCCTGCAGGTCCCGGGAGGGCCCGAAACTTGTTTTAGCATCTATATATATAGAGAGAGAGAAGTATATACATTTATAAATATATGTATATACTTGGGCCCCGAAGGCCTCTAAGGCCCCTCTGCGCGGCCTGGATCGGCGCTGGATCCCCCTTTGGCGGGGCGCCGCCCGGTGCGCCCAACGCTGATCCGAGAAAACCGCTCGGAGATCCGAATTGGTCTAAGCTCATACAAGGTCTGACCATGGAGTGGCAGAGATACGTGGCCACGTCCGAACCCTGCCCCACCAGCCATCGATTCTCCATCCTCCTGAATCCACAGGAGGCGGGGCTGGGGTTCGGATGCCGCCGCGCGTTCCACGAATCCCGAGCCCCGTTCGCGCCGCCCGTCGAATTGCCTGGATCGTCGATCGGGTGTCGCCGCCACAGTGAGCGGAGAGTAACCAGCCTCGAACGTATCCCTATCCCTAAGATGGGCGAGCAAAAAGCGAGGACAATCTTAGGGATAGGCCCTCAGAAACTGAGGGAATCCTTAAGATCGGCATCGAGGTGAGGTGATGTCAAACATAGGGATAGGGATATGCTTCAAACTGGTAAGAGAGGAGCCTTGTAATTCCCGTTGAGCTCCGCGAGGCGGCGGTCCACCCGCGGCTGCGCGGCCTGCGGCGCGCCCCCCCCGGGCTGCGCGGTGCGCCCCACCGGCTTCAGGAGGGCGGCAGGGGCGGCGAGCGCGCAGGCAGGAAAGGAAACGCACCACTGCCATCAAGTCGGGGACGTCCCCCTAGCTGAGGAAGATCAAACAATAGTCAAATACAGTCTGGGGACGTGTTTGTTCCAATATTCGTGGCTATGTTTGAACATGTGTTGGACTGCTGTTTAATGCTTAGTCCAAATCCGCCTGTAGGAGTGCTTAGTCCAAATCCGCCTGTAGGAGGGCATGCCCGACCGAAGACTACCACCATCTGGAGGACGGAGGCAGAGGGCAGGGCCAAACCTAAACAGTGTTTCTCGTTTTCGTTGTGTTTTCGTTCTCCCTCGTTTTTCAATCCACCTCTACCGCAAAACGAAGTCGAAACGTAGGACGGACCACGAAATCGCCAAAACACCGTTCAGGTCCAGCCCTGGCACACCCGCATCCCGCACGCACGCCGGCTCCTCCGACCCCCCCCCCGGGGCGGCGGTGGCGGTGGCACGCTACAGGGCAGCTTTTAACACATGGGATTGTTTGGATACGTTTTTTTTGCAACAAGAAATCTTAATACATGCTCAATGTATGAATAAATCTGCGCATGAACTCATCGTTGTTTTTGATACTACATCCCTGCATTGTTTATACACGATCCGCACGCGGCGCATGTATCAAAAACGGCACTGCACGCTCATGCTCCCGAGCGGAAGGGGGACGAGGGGGCGCGGGAGGGGGCGCACGGCCTCGAGGAACACGCGGGCGGCGCCCTGCGGCGCCGTGCCGGGCAGGAGGTCCGAAGAGCCTCCTTATAAGAAGAAGGCTCGAGGAAGGCCTCCGCCCGGCCTTCAGAGGAGCGATCTGAGCCTTGTCCGAAGACAGAGGCGGCTTCTCGGCGAGGCGGGGAGTTATCCATATCCACTCCACCGCCCGGGACCGACGTCCCCGTGCCCCAGCGGGCGGTGGATCTGGATATATACTTTGGCTACCGGGGGGGCGAATGTGTGAGCATCCACAGCCTGCCGAGGCCACCGAACATCGATCCTCCGGGCGGTGGCCATGCAACAATTCCCGCCTCGGCTTCTCAGAGGCCCAAGGGATTCTTGGGAGCCCCACCGACTTCCGAGAAGGCTTCCCCCCCTCTCTCTAGGGGGCCACATGCGAACCCTACCCCTACCCCCCACGACTTCTGAGGGGGAGGGAGGGGTTCACTTCGCTCGGGAGCCCTCGAGCGAAGTGAACCCCACCCTCCCCCTCAGAAGTCGTGGGGGGTAGGGGTAGGGTTCGCATATGGCCCCCTACTCTCGCTCACACCCCCCGCCGAAGGCGCCGCCGGTCCTCGAGAGGGAAGAGCGCGGGGGCCGCGCCCGGGGGGCACCGTGCCGTGTGTGGGGCCCCCCTCGGCCCCCCCCCCCCAGACCGACCCCCTCGAGTCGAGACGAGAGCGCGGCGGGAAAAGACTCCCTGCCTCCGCCCAGTGGGGTCCCTGACCGCGCCTCTGGACCGTGAAGAAAGAATTTAATTAACTCAGGATGGAGAGCAAAGTCCCCTGGAAAGGGTCCAGACCCCTGGGGGCCCACGCCAGGAGAAAGTCACGTCGGGGGGCTCCAGCGCGGCAAGATGCAGACCGTCTCTGGAAAACTAAACTTGATACATATATATATATATACATATGTATATATATATACATATGTGTATATATGCGGATTTCTTGTTCAGCGCTGGACTCCCCTCACGGCGCCTCCTGCGCCGCCCGCGGCGCGCTCCGAGCGCCAGAGAGCCTCCAGCGCCGATCCGATGCCGCTATTGGCTTACTCCAAGGCCTTGTTCGGCCCTCAGGGCCACAGAAGCTGTGCACCGCACAGCCCGTGTGTCAGGGATCGGCGACTCCTCGGGAGACTCGGGTCGGGCGAAAGGGGGGGATAGCAATGGGGGGCTTGAGAATCAGCTCACGTAGCTGATTTTCCCGGCGCCTCCCGGCGCCGGGAGGCGGCTGTGTATCGAGGAATGGGCCCATCGGCCTGGCCGAGACCAGCTGCAGGCAGCCACTTTCGTAACCCCCCCTTTCCCAATTCCCCCCCTTTCGTGCGGCCCGAGAGACGCCAGGCGCGGCACGGGGCACGCGAGGCGCCCGCGGAGAGAGAGGTGAGGCCATGCTCGGGCACAGCGGCACGGGGTGCAGGAGACCCGCGCAGAGGATTCTCGGGTCGCCGCGGGGTCCCCTTGCCCTGGCGCGCGGGGCGCCGACAAGCGGGGGGGGGGAACAGTGCCGACACGGCAGGGCCGCGCGGGCATCCGAACGTGCACGTGTACGTCGCTGCTGCTAGGACTCGATGTGGCCCCCGGGTGCCCCCCTGCCTCCCTCCTCTGTGTAGCCCTACTACCCTATTTCCCCCTCCTCGAGGGTCGAGGTCTTTGAGACCTCCAGACACGTCCTCCTGGAACTCGCAGAGCTCCCGGCTGCCCCCAGGAGCCACGCGGAGACTCCCTGAGGACCTCCCGAGGCGGAGCTGGGCGGGGAGGCTCTCCGATGATCCCCCGCAGAGTCAACATTGGGACTCTCAGAGCTTTTCTCATCTGTCCCCCCATCTAGGAGGCCACCCTCGCCATCGCTCGGACGTCCATTCCCAGTGTTTTTGTTCGGTTTCGTGCGTGGTTTGTTCGCCAAATGATCAAGGATTCTCCTTGATTTTTCTCGCCCGAGAAAAAAAATGCACACGGCCGAGCGATGCCAGGCACCTGCGAACCCTACCCCTACCACCCACGATTTCTGAAGGGAGGGTGGGGTTCACTTCGTTCGGGAGCTCCCGAGCGAAGTGAACCCCACCCTCCCCCTCAGAAATCGAGGTGGGTTCGCATGCCCCTACCACCCTCCCGCTCCTCCCTTCAGAGGTGGCTGCGGGGATGTCTTACACGAGCACGCCCGACTATGGGGTGCAATTGCGCCAGATTCGTCCCGAGCAAGAACTATACCATGCTGGCTGGAGCCTCGCTGCGTAGGCTGATGGAGATACTAGCGCCGAGGAGGTACCAGCGCCGAAGCTGGCGATGCCTGCCCCCCTGAACCGTCCACCACCCCTTTCGGGGAGCAACGATGAGGGGGGGACTGGCATAGGGGGGGATGCATCGATATGAAATCGGCGATACCTCGCCGATACATCGGCGATAGGCCCCCGATAGTGGGATTTTGAAAAATATGATTATAATACATGATTGATTCATGAGTAAGTTTGTGTATGAACTCATCGTTGTTTTTCCTACTAAATCCCTGCATGTTTAATACATGATCCGCACGCGGAGCATTATGAAAAACGGCACTGTAGTTCTCCAGGGGGCTCGCCTCCGAGCCCGCTCGGCCACCAAGCGAGCCCGGTGTCGAGCCGAGCCCACTCGCCTGCCGCACGGACGACGCTCCCGCCAGCATCTGGATCGGAGCCCGTTCGGCTGCCCGTTCGGCAGCCGACAGGGCAGTTTTTAATACATAGGATGTTGTTAACATATATGTTTTGATACATGATTAATGTGTAAGTAGATGCATGCGTGACCTCATCGTTGGTTTTAATGCAAATCCCTGCATTTTTTATACATGATCCGCACGCGGAGCATGCATTAAAAACGGCACTGTAGTGAGCTCAAGCGCCAAAGGCGCTCCGAAGGGAGCCCCGGGGTCGCCCAAGCACTCGACATGCCCCCTGCCCGCCCGCCGCCTCGGTGGTGGCCACCTTGGACTCCACGCGGGAGAACGCGGCGTCGCGGACGCGGTCTCCCTGCTGCTGAGCCTCCCGGCGGGGAGCCCTCCACTCGGGGCTCCTCGTCGTCGCGTCGCCGCCGCCATGGCCTCGACCCTGGATGCTCAAGTTTTCGCTACTTTCCTGCCCGCCGCTTCGGCATCCCGAAGCCTCATCACCAGAAGCGCCCCAGGGCCTCGGGAAAGGCCGCCGCCGTCACGTCGTCCTCCTCATCCTCCTGTACCCCTCCCCCGGTCCATTGCCAGACTTCACTGCAAACCCCCACTTCGCTCCATACCTTCACGGCTTATATCCTGGGAATGAGATCCGAAGCGCGTCCCGCGCACCCCATTCGTTATGAAGTGCGCCAGAGCAGATCCTTTAACAATGCCATGTCGCCTCCAGCAAAGACATGGGAAGTCCTATCAAAGGCTCTCCACAAGTGTCGGTCATGCTTGCCCGCCCTGGCTGAGCTGCAGGCCGACCACAGCGTTCCCTCTCGTCGTGGGTTCGCCCTCGAGCCACTGCGAAGCAGCCGCGCGTGTCGCTTCATAATTCAATGGGCCTATCACTCGTATTGGGCAAGATACTCCCGCCACCTCTTTCAACGTATGCGAGGACCCCTTCAGCGCAGGCACTGATTGGGAGAAAGCTTGACTCTCTACCATGAGTACTCTACTCTCAGATGTGTGATGGTCAATGTCATGTGCATGTGCACATAGATGTACATACATAGATCGACTAGTGTGTAAGCGTTTGTCGCTATCTAGGTTTCTCTCGTTCTGGGTCGATGTATATATACACCACTCACCCTGATCACATAGGATGTCAATCAACAAATATGCGCTGTACTCTCTCTCTCTCTCTCGCACTCTCGTTCTCACGCATATGTATGTATGGATTGGCCAGCGTGGACCCCAAACCGTCTGAATCGAGCAATACATGATGTGCCTTCAACGTGAAGCAATCTATGTTGCCCAATATACGTGGTGCAGTATAGGCGGTGCGATCTGTGGGGTGCTATTCAGGTTGTACGATATATGGTGTGCATACTATGCTGCGCAAACTACGGTGTGCGATCACAGCTGTGCCATGTATGCGGTGCAATAAAACGGTTGTGCGATCTGTGTTGTGCAATCGATGTGGTGCAACATCGGCGGCGCAACATGTGTGATGCAATATATGTGGTGAAATCTGTGTGGAGCAACCTGCGTGGTGCAATATATGCGGCGCGATGTGGTGCAACAGATGCTGTTGTGCGACCAAGGCTGTGCACTATGTGCGATGCCGACTACATTCTGCTACCTATGTTGTGCGACAGCTACGGTGCGATCAGCGTCGTGCAATTTAGGTTGTGCGATCTACGCGGTGATATCCATGTTGTCCAGCCCATGATGCGCAATCGATGGAGTGCAGTAGATGTAATGCAAGATAGGTGGTGCAATCTACGCGGTGCAATCAATATATGTGGTGCAAAATATGTGGCGCAATGTATGTGGCAATGGTGCAATACACCTGGTGCAACCTATGATGATTCATCCATGCTGTGCGATTTACAAACCTCTGTTGTGCGATAGATGCAAAGTATTCTACGCTGTCGATATGTTGTGCGAGCTACGTGTTGCAGTCTACGCGGTGCAATATATATATATATATACACACATACATACATATACATATACATATACATATGCATATATATATATATATATATATATGCGGACCGCTTTCTGCGGCGCACTCCGTGCGAGGCGGCGACGGAGAAGCGATGGCGGCAACACTGCCGCCCGACAAAAAAGCGCAGGCCCAGCCCTATAGGCTGCGACGAAGCTGCGCCGGAGCGGCGGCGGCAGCCACAGTAGCCACCGCGGCGGCAGGACCGGCCCAGAGACGACAGGCGGCGACGAGGCGGGCGACGGGGCGGCGACGGCGCCCCCTGGCCGCCAGAGCGGCAAGCATGCCTTAGGACAGGAGCGAGAACCCATACGTGAAGCCACGGGTTGGGGAGCATATAGACATGACAGTATCTTTATAGATATATATATATATATGCCGTTTGGTCTTCACTTCGCCCTTCACCAGAGCGAAGGGGCAAAGGCTCCTTCAATGTGCCTGGGTGCGTGGCTGATATGGGATTCCCCGTTGCGGATTGCTGTCGTGTTATTGTTTGTTGATGTGGGATTCTGATTCCTCAAATTCTGATTCCTCAAGGACGCTGCGTTCATTCAATTCAAGTGCTCCACCCGGGACTCCACCCGGGCCCGCGTCCGGTTTTTAAGTAAGGAAAGGCGTGGGGGCATCAAACTGCGCCCCTGGCCCCAGTAAACAACAAGAACAGCTCACGCCTCACACTTCGTCACAATTGATTCCCAAATCACGTTTTCGCGCGGGACGTCATCACAGTTCATCCAAAAATCGCGCTCTCACGTGGGACTTCCTTGAAATGTATTCAAACGCCGCACCCTCGACACTCAGGAATCACGCTGACGCTTTTGATTTCCTACCGATTTATTGGGGAATCGCGCTATCGCTCGGGATTTCCTTGCGATTCGTGCAGAACTCACGCTTCAGCAACCCGCCTGCTCGACCTGGCCGCCTGGGCCCGCTTCCCGACCCGCCCGTTAGGGTCTACCCGCCCGATTTGCCCGTCTGGTTCTGCCAAGTGTTTTCTGCCCGTAGCCAAACTCTCGCTACAATTGGTCGTTTGCCATCTTCCTCCCTCCCCAATGTCCCTTCCTTCAATCCGACCTTTCTTCCCTGGCCATAAGGGTTGAACGAAATACACGTTGAAATACACGTTGCAGGCAAGACTGATACTAACCCCCAAGAGGGCACAATCGAAGACGAGGAAGGCGGGGATCGAATGTCTGGAACATGCGCGCTGAATGGCCAGCGGGCAGCAAAGAGCGAACAGATGTTATAATGATTGCTGGCGATGTTGTTGAACCTCAACTGCTGAACAATTAGTGTTGGACCCCCTAGAGGTGCCCTTGCGCTCTCGCCTCGGGTCTTTCAAGGGTGCGCCGAAACGCCAACAACACTCGCACGCCCACTTCCTCCATTTCTACTCGGGACCAAGGCTTTCGCTCGCCGCCGAACGCCGGCTTTCCAACACAACCGGCGCTTTCCGAAAGCCGGGTGTCCAACACAACCGGAGAAGGAGGGAGCACGAGAGAAACTACAGCCAAAACGTGTATTGAGGACGGGTGGTAAGGACGCAAGACCCTTGGAAGCTGAACTCGGGAGTTTTCGTGCGGCGGGCGACCCGTGAAAGCGACAAAGGACGGGCCGCAGATGCAAGCATACCAGGGTACCCTAGATGAAGGCGCGCGTCCTTACTAGGCGCGCTGACTGTAGCAGGGGGGGGGCCCGAGCAGCAAAAACACAAGGCAGAACCAGGCGGGCAGACTGGACGGGCGGACCCTGGCGGGCGGGTCGGGAAGGCGGGCCCAGGCAAGCAGGTCGAGCAAGGGGGGTCGCTGAAGCGCGAGTCCTGCTGAAGCGTGAGTCCTGCACGAATCGCGAGGACGTCTCGAGCGATGGCGCGATTCCCCAGAAGTCGCGAGAGAAACTGAAGCAAGAGCATGACCCCTGAGTGTCGACGGCGCGGCGTTTGCATACGTTGCGAGGAAGTCCCACGCGAGAGCGCGATTCCTGCATACATTGTGAGGAAGTCCCGCGCGAGAGCGACTGATGTGTGAAGAAGCATCAGGCGGGAGCCGACGATGCTGTACCTCGGAGGCCAAGAGCCCAGCTGGGTGACCCCCGCCTCCCCCTTGTTAGAAACATGGTGCGCGCCCCTGGAAGAACACTTAAAGTGAAAAGCAATGGCCGAGGAGGGATCAACAATACAGGTCCTGCAAACATGACAACTGCTCAACGCTAAGAACCACAACAGGAAAATCATCAGACTCGGCAGCACCACCAACAACACCACCACCAACAACAACCTTAACAACAACCTTAACAACAACAACAACAACAACAACAACAACAACAACAACAACAACAACAACAACTACAACAACTACAACAGCACCAACACCAACAACAACAACAATGACGACGACGACGACAACAACACCACCAACAACATCAACAGCAGCAGCAACAACAGCAACATCACCAGCAACAAAAACACCAATAACAACAAAACCAACAACAACCACAACTGCAACACCAGCAACAACACCAACAACAATCCGCCGACCCCTTGGGGTCACGGCGTGTGAGATGCTTCCCCCTTCCCTAAACCCTTCCCCCGGGAGCCCGGTCCGGCCGATTCGGGGGGAGGTTGGGTTAAAGGTGCCAGCCGCACCCTTGGAGCCTCAAGGTGCCCCAAAACGGGCCAAGACGGCCCCAAAAGGCACCTTGGAGGGTCCCAGGGGGCTACGAGTCGCCGAAAGATCGGTCCTAGACAGCCAAGATTGCCTCCATACGGCCCCAACAGCCCCCATGACGCCCCAAAAAACCACCAAGATTCCAAGAGGCCCTCCAAAAGTAAAAATCGTCCCATTCCAAAGGGGAATCGTACATTTGTAGCACAGTCGCCCCTTGGGTTTTCACGAGGCCCACAACGGCCCAAGAAGCCTTTAAGGTCGACACAAGATAACCCCAAAGAACCCCAAGAAGGCTCCAAAACGGCCCGGGATGGCCCCAAGACGGCCCCAAGACGGCCCCAAGAGCTTCCAAAACGAACCAAGAGGGCCCCATGACGGTCCAAAAAGGACACCCAGACGGGGAACCCGAGTGAACATTTCGAGCACCTGGCCCCGGAAAAATTGAGGAGGCGCCAATAGGCCCCCAAGAAGTTCCCACGAGGCCCCGGAGAGGCCCAAAAGAGGCTCCCAGGGGCTTCAAAACGGCCCCCGGTGCTGCCAGGAGAACTCAGAGAAACCTAAAAACAGAGCGGCGATCCACCAACCGCCCCCGACGAAATCCCAAGAAGCTGAAACCCCAATATTCCCCGGAAATCGTTCCGCCAACCCCGTTTTCACTTTTACTGCCGCCCCAAAGGGTCGGGTGTGCGGCGTCAGCCAACGAATCATGTGTAAAACTGTTCGCTCCGATCTGCTCGCGTGCCACTCAACACGTATATCCCGCATCCTCGGTACCCGCCCTTTTCTTCATGTTCGATCGTGCCCCTTTTGGGGAAATTGTTCCTTGTCGGCCACGTGGATATTGCGCGGCCCTTAAATCACGGGGGAAGAGAAATGATGGAAAGGGGTGGGGAAAAGGATGGATCACAAGAGAGAGATTTGCAAAACTGGGGCCAGGAAGAGCAAACGCGCGGCAGAACCGGACGGGCAGATCGGGCGGGCAGACCCTGGCGGGCGGCTTGGGCAAGCGGGCCCAGGCGGCCAGCTCGAGAGGGCAGGATACTGAAGCGAGTCCTGCAGAACTCGCCAGGAAGTCTCGAGCGATAGCGCGACTTCCCCGGTAAATCGTGAGAGAGGCCGAGAAGCGGGAGCGTGATTCCTGAGTGTCGAGGGCGCGGCGTCTGAATAAGTCGCCAAGGAAGCCCACGCGAGAGCGCGGTTCCTGGATAAGTTGCAAGAGCGCCCCGCGCGATGACGCGATTTATGACGGGCGGGGGGCCCTTGTTGTTGTAGTTCGGCGCCCACCAACACGCTTGGCGACACCAAACCTCCCCCGAGTAAGCAGCTGGGCGCAAGCTCCGAAGGGGCAATTCAATTGAAAAATACAACGGTGACCGGAGGGGGGTCAGCAATGATCATATTTAGAAGTGACAGTCCAATCGCGACGCTCCAGTTCGAGACTTCCTCCTGCCCCATTCGGGACTGGAGTTTTGTTTGCTGTTGAAAGCTCGGTGCCCCTCAAACCTGGCGCCCCCGCCCGATACGCACCTGTTTTTTTAAAGTCTGGTCCAACATTCCCGCCTCGACTCCGCAAACGCCCCCTTCGGCAAACAGCGACGCTCCCGCTCGATATTCCCCGCGCTTGTGCTCAAGAATCCCAGGAGCCTCGTGGCTTCCCCTAGTCTTAAGTCGGGCCTGTTCCCCTACAGTGGGATCTTCGCTATCTTAATACATATATAGAACTAATAATAATACTATTATATATACACACAAACACGCACACACACACACACACAAACACACACACACACCAAAAAGCTCAACAAGTACTCAAATTATTCACTGCGTGGGGATCCCCATATGTGCATCTCCTTGCTGGCGCTCCCTTGGTGGTGGGACTCGGTGAGGACGAATCTGGATTTAAGTGTGACTGAGCTGCCTCTCTCTCTCTGCTCACTCTGCTCCTTCTGTCTCTCTCTCTCTCTCTGTGCCCTCTCTCTGTCTCTGCCTCTCTTTCCCTGCCTCTCTCTCTCTCTCTCTCTCTGCCTCTCGCTCTGCCTCTGTCTCTCTGCCTCTCTCTCTCTCTCTCTCTGCCTCTCTCTCTGTGCCTCTCTCTCTGCCTCTATCTCTGCCTCTCTCTCTCTCTCTCTCTCTCTCTCTCCTCTCTCTCTCTCTTCTCTCTATTCTCTCTCTGCTCTCTCCTCTCTCTCTCACTCTCCCTCTCTCTCTCTCTCGCTCTCTCTCTTCTCTTATCTTCTCTTCTCTTCTCTTCTCTTTTCTTCTCTCTCTCTCTCTCTCTCTATCTCTCTCTCTATCTCTCTCTCTCTCTCTCTCTCTCTCTCTCTCTCTCTCTCTCGCTCTCTCTCTCTCTCTTTCGCTCTCTCGCTCTCTCTTGCTCTCTCTCGCTCTCTGTCGCTCTCTCTCGCTCTCTCTCTCTCTCTCTCTCTCTCTCTCTCGCTCTCACTCGCTCTCTCTCGCTCTCTCTCGCTCTCCCTCGCTCTCTCCCGCTCTCTCTCTCTCTCTCTCTCTCTCTCTCTCTCTCTCTCTCTCCGCTCTCTTCCCGCTCTCTCTCTCTCTCTCTCTCTCTCTTTCTCTCTCTCTCTCGTCTCTCTCTCTCTCTCTTCTCTCTCGCTCTCTCATCTCTCTCTCGTCTCTGTCTCTCTCTCTCTCTCTCTCTCTCTCTCTCCTCTCTCTATATCTCCTCTCTCTCTCTCTCTCTCTCCCCCCCCCCCCCCCTCTCTCTCCACTTTCTCTCTCTTCTCTCTCTCTCTCTCTCTCTCTCTATCTCTCTCTTTCTCTCTCTCTCTCTCTCCTCTCTCTCCTCTCTACTCTCGTCGTCTTCTATCTCTATCTCTCTCTCTCTTCTCTCCTCTCGCTTGCTCTCCTCTGTCTCTCTCTCTTCTCTCTCTCTCCTCTCATCTCTCTCTCATCTCTTCTCTCTCTCTGTCTCTCGCCTGTCTCCTCTCTCAACTCCCCCTCTCTCTCTCTCTCTCTCTCTCTCTCTCTCTTCTTTGCCTCTATCTCTCTCCTCGTCCGCTCTCTCTCTCTCTCTCTCTCTCTCTCTCTCTCTCTCTCTCTCTCTCTCTCTCTCTCTCTCTCTCTCTCTCTCTCTCTCTCTCTCTCTCTCTCTCCTCTCCCTCTCTCTCGCTTCCTCTCTCTCTCTCTCTCTCTCTTGCTCTCTCTTGCTCTCTCTCTCTCTCTCTCTAGTCTCGGCTCGAGAGTGCCCTGCACTCAGACCGCAGCCGCGACGCGAAGCGCCCCGCCTCGGAGCCAGTCTCCCAGGCCTCGCGAGACCGGAGGGGTCCCAGCAGGACCCTACTGATTCGCGTCACCTCTTCCCTCCCACCAGAGCGCCCGCCGCAATGGCCCCCGCCAAGCCGGAGCGCCGTCGCTCTTCCAAGCAGCCGCCGAGCTCACGTCCTGCAGCTGAAGGATCCCTCCTCCAACGCAAACAGGACTGCATTGCAGCCTTCAAGCAAGCGGGGTCTGACCGCCCCACAGCCGCATACAACGGGCTCGCCGAGCTGAACGCGGACGAGCTGCAGGCCACGTACGACATGCACAAGACCAACACCAAGAAGCTCGGCAGTGCCTTGATTCGCATGTGTGCCGCCAACCAGATCAGCTACACGCTGGATCACCACCAGCGCAGCAAGCCTAAGCGCAATGGTGGTGACACATCCTATCCACCAGCTGCGTCCGCACGTCTTCAGGCTGCGGACGCCAAATTTATTGCCTTGGACCCGGCCTTCTGGAAGGTCCCAGTCCTGGCCGAACCCACATCACTCGACGACGGCAAGACGTACAAGCCCAGCATCAGCCTCCACGACTACGAGAGTGGCGAGCGGCTGCTGCAGCACCATCTCGAGCAGGGTAAGCGTACCACGGGTCAGCTCGCGATCGCTGTCATGGGCCCAAAAAACGACAACTACGTCGGCACCGAGCTCGCCGTCCCCGTGCTGAAGCGCCACCCCAAGGCGCCCAATGTGGTTCACACGCACGTCCCCGTGACCGTGTACCAGCTGGGCACCAAGGAAGTCGCCTGCACGGAAAAAGTAGCCGTCGCCACCATTGATCCTGCCGACCACGTATGCTGGATTCGGGTGACCATACATGAAACCGAAGCCATCGCCGCAGTCCCCTCCATGCATCAGGCCTTCGAGGATCAGTTTTCGGGAGGCGCCCCCGTGAACGGTGGTCCACGCGCCAAGGGTCCTTTCCGAGGGGATTCCGCTCCACAGGACAAGGCGCGCCAAAACCAAAAGCACAGGGAGTCTAAGAAAGACGCTCGCCGCCAGGAGCTCGACAGTCAGCTGCAGGACACCTTCAAGGCCCTTTTCCACGGCAACTTTAAAGCCGTCACTATCCTCGAACCCTGCAAAAGTCTAGGCAGGTACGGATCTGGCGTCGGAAAAAGGTCCCTGGCTGCCACTTTCGGCGTCAGTCTTCAAGCAGTTGACAAGGTCTTGGCGGGTTCGGGGCAACTCGGCGCCACCTACGACCTCAGCAACGTAGGTGCGGACGAGCCCACGGCAGACAAGTACCAGACCGTGTGGTTCCCCGAGGACCAGCCCATCACGATGGCAGAGGCGTTTCAGAAGTCGGTGGACTTCAAAGCCCTAGGAGTCGTCAGGCACGGCAAGTCAGGCTTATTGGGGATCCGTGTTGCACGTGGGTCAGACGCCGCCAAGGCCGCTGCCGTCAGCATCCGTGGCTGTGAAGCCACTCTCGCCAAGACGCGATACCGCATCACGGGCATTGCGGCACGCCATGCCACGCTGACCCAGCTTGCTAAGACTCTCACGGGCCCGTCCGTCAAATGGGACTGTGAGGTCTACCACACCGCCTGGGACCCAGCCACTTCGGCGCAGTTTGCCTTAGTGCGCGCTCATCGTCCCCCACCCACATATACGGTACAGGTCGCAGGGTGCCCCATCCCGTGGAGCATCACCGAGGCCCCGTTGGCTGAGGTCGTGCCGAAGAGGGACAACGTTACCATTGTCACCCCTACCACTATCACAGAGCCTGCGACGCCGCCCGCCCGTGGTGGCGGCTTCAGCCCCGCCACGGGCACACTCCTAACCAAAGCGGCCCAGAGCCCCTACCTCCACGACCTCATGACTGCCACGCCCAAAGGCAAGGGCGTCGCACCGCTCCCGATCCCCAAGGAGGAGCCTTTAGCCAAGCGCCACCGATCCTCCAGCGGGAAACGCGACGCCACGCCGCACGCAAGATCACACGGCGCTCCAGGCCGCAGCTCCTCTGCACCCCCGCACGGCACGGATGGAGCTGCCGAGCAGACGGCCGTCCAAGGACCAGGTGGGGACGGGCATGACCCGCAACCTGGCACGGTGGCGGCCGAAGGTGGGGGCCACACGGAAGGGCACGCTGACGCAGCCGCCGAGGCACCAGGCGACGTCGAGATCCTCTCATCAGAGGATGAATTCAGCGTGGCATCGCGCGAACCGAACACCCTCGGCGAACGCTTCGCTACGGCCCCTAAACTGTCAGATGCCGCTACGACCCGCATCCAACACATGGAACAACAGCACGAGCTGCTTGCCAACACGGTGGACAACATGCAGGTCCAGCTTGCGGGCGTTCTCTCATCCCAGGCCACACTCACGGAGCACGTTACAGGCTTGGAACGAGGGCTTGCCACCGTCGTCACTCAGCAACAGACGGCAACTACCGAAGCTGCTGCACTGCGCGGCGACATCCAGGCCCTCCTCGGGCACCTCACGGGGGGTACCATCCACCTGCCCCAGGTGGCCACCCTCGATACCAAAAAGGAGGAAGCTGCACCAGTTGCCGATCCCGTGGCTGTCTGCGGGTGGATCGACCAGCCAGGCCAGGTCACCCCAGGGACGGGGCCCCCAGGGGCTGACAAAGGCAAAGACAAAGGGCGGGCCACACTGGAACCCTATTGAAGGTGCCTCAGAGGGCCCGCCTCAGCCCTCCGAGGAAGCGCCTTCAGAGGCATCCCTTCTCACTTCTCGTCGTACCTCCTCCTTGCTATATCATGTCATTTTTGGCAGCAGCACGAGCAAGCTACCTGGTGTAGGGACACCTGTCATCTTGCTGTGGGTGTGTTTGTTGCAATGTACATGAGCATGCAGGGGTACCTAAAGATGCGTGCTGACATGCAGCTTTTGGCTCATCGCTCGCGCCGCCTGCCAGGCCTCGCCATCATGTGGCGCTTTGCTTTCAGCCTGGCCCTCCCCTCGCTCGCTGGAGCACACCCGTCTTCAGGCGGTGCGCCCCAGCATGGAGGTGGGTTTCTTCTGCAGCACGTCGAACGTGCGTCCCTTTTCTACCTCTACGATGACAGCATCTACAAGTACGATCACTGCACCATCTTGGACCCGATCGTCAACGGCACCGCTGCCGCGAGTCCGTGCAGTATTGGCCAGGCACACAGTGGCGGCTTCAGCCCCGCTGCTGTGCCCCGCTATTGCCCTACGGGTCCCACCACTCCCATGCGAGATAGGGGCGAACCCGAGGAAGACCCTGCTTTCTGGCACCTGATGATGATCCGCGCCCGGCTCATACCGTGTGCTGCGGCGTGGGCACCAGGTGAGGATAACCAGGACATGTTCTGGGCATGGCTCGAGGACTGCGTCCCGTACATCCTGGCGACGCTCCATCTGCCACAGTACGATCACCTCTTCCTTGAGGCGTCCGAGGACACCACCGACGCCCTGCGTCATCGCACCGCGGTCGACATGTGCGAGGACATCTGGCACAGAGCGGGCCCCGACAGGCAGCGCATCAACCGCAACCTCACTCGGATCCAGAGCAGCCGCGAGTACGCCACCCGCTATTTCGGCCTCCTTCTGGAGTACCAGGGCGCTCGTGCCACGCTCGTTGGCCCTGAGGCTTTCATGGCACCTTTGCCGCCATACCTCTCACGGGCCCATGCTCTGCTGCCAAGAGGTCTCCCTCCACCCGACCATGACGCCATGGCGTACCTCGCTGATGTTATCCTGCACCAACCGCCAGACATGCTGCCGCTCGTCGAGGCGGAGCTCGCTGCGGCGCCGACGGACGGCACCGATCAGGCCGCAGAAGATCCCGTATCATGGCTGCTCCAGCACATCGCGGCCAGCGATATCGGCAATACATCCATGGACTCGTTCCACGCGTCGGAGGATAGCCAGGACGACATCGATATCCAGGATCGAGACGGCACGATACCATCAGGCGACTCGGCTCAGCGTGACCGCGACAGTGAGCCTCACTCTGGGCTCGCCCCGTGGCAACGCAGTGCGCCCCACACCTCAGATCAGGCCGACCCTTCTGCGCGGCCTAACGACGCTGAAGGCGTCACTGCCGCTGATGTGACTAGCCATTCCACTGCTTCGCCAGATCATGCCAGGCCGCGCAGTGGCGGCTTCAGCCCCACTGCTTCGCCAGCTCATTGTGCAGTGGCGGCTTCAGCCCCGCTGCACCTGGCTAGACCTGGACATCCCCAGACCGCAGGAGGTGACAACGTGACTGACTCCAACCCCAGTGCCATCGACCACTGGCAGGCCGACATCGACAACGACCCCATCGATGATGAACACCCAGATGCCAGCGGTCCCCACGAGCCCCAGCACAGCTCAGCGGCATCACGACATTGTGGCTGCCTCATCTGCCTCCTGGTGGCCACGTACGCCATCGCGATAGCAATGCCGTACAAGGACCAGATCGATGGATACTTGCCGACCCCGAGCCGAGACCCCAGCTACCGACAACGACGACGACGCCAAGCGACCGCACCAGGCCCATCGGTGTCCACTATATTCCGACGCAAAACGACATACTATGTCACGTCCACATTGAGGGCCACTCTCAAATGGACCAGCGACAAACTCAGAGATGGTGTCTCGGGCGGAGCCACTGCAGTCGGGAGCGGCTTCGGGGGCGTCCTTAAATGGGCCAGCGGCAAGCTAGGGGCCATAGCCACGGGTGGAGTTGTGTGTGGTCTTCTACTCGTCGGTGCCAAACTCCTTGCCCAGGGAGCTGTCGGACACGTAGGCGCCCGCATATGTGCGCGGGCCCTGGACTCATCCACTGCCCACTGGTGCCTCCGCTGTTGCCAACCGAGCAGGAAGCCGAAGGACGAGGCCACACACAAAATGCCGTGCACGCTCGCCGACGAACACGACGACCAGCAGGTGCACGCACTCCGACATCCGCTGCTACAGGAACACTACGCCGCAGCTGTTGCCGCCGCAGTCCGCCGACGTCACCACCGCCACCACCGCCGCCATCGCTGAAGTCACAGCCGCCGTATCACGAGCCTCGTCTGTCACACCAAGATCGACCAGCCCGACGCCACGAGACGGCAGTGAACGCACCCATGGCAGCCCGTGGTCCATCTTCCGACACGCTGACGCTCGTGGTTCCTCCCCCGACGCGGACACCCAACCACCACGACGGCGAGCACGCTATGCATCACCTGACAGGCCCCAGGCGCCTTCAGGCCCTGGTACGCCTTACACTGCCCTCAAGCCACCGACACGCAACTCACGCAACACCATCCAGCGTGACCCAGCGGTCCCCGAGCCGCCGAAGAGCATACTTAACGCCCTGTACCAAAACGGCTTCGCGCTAGGGAACAGTGGCGTGTCCACTGAGGACATCAAAGACGCTCTACGACTCCACGACCACCCTCGATTCACTCACGACCCAACACTCCAAGTGCTGGGGCCGTGGACGGACATCATGCAGAGGCCACCGAACCGCCTCACTTGGGTGCTGGAAGACTCGGGCGGCAACTCGGGCGAGACAATTTTCCCATACCTCACGTGGGACCTCCGTCAACCCACCACCGACGCGCCCACTGTTTTCTGGCATGGGACCCGCGGCGACCTTGCGGCCCGTCTTGCTGCCTGTGGAGGGCACCTCTTGCCAGGCCCCCGCCGTGAAACGAAGGGTCGAACTGGCACCAACGTTGGCCGCACGTACGTGAGCGTGCACCCTTCGCTGGCCGCGTGGTACGCGATACCGCCCCACCCGCCCTACAGTCTCGAAGACGACACCCTCGCGTGGGGACCCATCGCACTCTGGATGTGCGAAGCCACCCAACCACCGCGCGGGGAAAACAGGCACAACTACGTGAAAGGGGAGGCTCACGGAGCGCGCCTCATTTACCCTCGGGTCCTGAGCCTCCTCATCCGCATGGACTGGTGTGCCCCCACAGAAGCTGCTTCCAGGTGCCGTGCCCTTCCACACGCCTATGGCATGGGTGACTGCGCGCACGCCCTCCACATTGCTGGCTACGATCATCCAGATCTCCGTGAGGCGGCTGAAGCTCACGACCAGGAAGCTAGCACCAGGCGCAGATCAACCATCGCGGCAGCATGGCCACCACCGCAGGCGCTATACTCGCCAGAAGCGGCGCGAGCATGGGCCAAACAGCACTACGACACGGAAGCAGCCACCAGGGACGACCCTAATCAGCCTCGACCACGCGTCTCGCTCCACATACTCCAGCTGGACCCGAAACCACTCATCGACCTGGTGTACACGGGCTTGCAAGCTGTCCCCGTGCGGGGGCACCCTGACGCACACGGGTCGCGCCCCAGCGGCTCCAGCCCTGGGGCCGCGTCGGACCCACCACGCACGCACAAGTCAGGCACAGCCTTAGCCCACAGTCCAGACCCCTCATCGACGTCATCTGGAGTCGACGAACGCCGTACGCCATCCCTCATCAGCGCGGCCGCCGCCCTCGCCCGAGGCCGCGCCCGTGCGCGACGATCTGCCTCTCGCTCGTCACGACAGAGCGACGGGAACTCCACCTCCGACAACAGCGGCATCGAGACGTGGGAGCACATTGTGACGGAGGAGGAGCCGACTGCCTACCACGTCCTCGCCTACCACGTGCGTGATGTGCGGTCCCGTGTCAACGCCCCTGGCATCGAGGTCTGGCTCGACCCTGGTGATCACCACGATGGCGCCTACTTACCGTGGGGGACGACAGTCATGGGCTACCGCGTCATTGACCCTACGGTGGACGGGCGTGACGGCTGGGTCATCCTCCATCATGATCACGGCGACACCACTACTAAGCTCTGGGCACCGACCCAAGTCCACGTTAAGGGGGACGACTCCTGGCGCACCGTCATGGTACCAGCGGATATGGGGCCCCAGTGGATCAGGTGCCATGCCGAGGACGCACGCCTCCCCGCCGAGGTTGTCCGCACCACAGGCCAATCCTGGTTTGCTGACGTCTGGCCCTTGTGGGATCGCCCGAGACCCCACCCAGACGACCCAGGCACAAACGAGCATGCGCTACCGCCTTTACCAGGACGCTGGTCTTGCCTACAGTGTCGATTCCAATGCTGCCAATATTGCGCGGCTCGCCGCAACACACAGCTTGGCACCTCGGGCCAACCAACGTGCCCAGACTGCGGCCGCAGCGGACTGCGTACACTTATGGACTGGTCCACGGACTACTCGTGCAACAGTTGGACGTGTGCATACAGCACCAATAAGAGGGACTCCGACACATGCTGCCTGTCCAGCAGGTGTCCCCACCCCCCAGGCCACACAACCAGCTCGACGTCCGTGCCACAGGGATGCCGCCGCACATCCTTGCCCGCCAATTCGGCAACGCGCCAGCCCTCCACGACCTCAAGGAACCCCCCCGAGCGCCTTCAGGCCCCGGGGGAGAACCTCCACAACCAGGGCAAGCAGGCTACCAGGGCCAATGGTACCTCCCACCACAGCCGCGGCGCGTCCCCAGGCAGGGATTGCCTGACGGCACAACGCGGCCACCTGGATTCACAGGAACGGGGATGCCCGAAGAACCTTCCCCCGACCAACCGCTTTGGAGGGAAGGCTACGTGCTCTTCAGCCCCCATCAGGCCCTCAAGGAGGAACTCACCTTCAACAAGACGGTCCGCCGACCCTTCTCCCTAGCCATTACCAACATGTACAGGGATCGTGTCACGGTCAGGACCGTCTGCGAGTTGATCGCCGAGCGCACCCACATGACCCGCACCCGCTGGCGAGATGTGGTACTGTACTGGGACGCCGAAGGTGGTCCTGGGCCTCAAGCTCTCGACTACGATATGCGACTCTGTGACGCCATGGTGAGCCGTGCCACGACCGAAGCTGAGCTAAACCACGACCGCAGCAACCGTGGTAGTTTCTGCCTCTATGGACCAGCGCACCAGCGGGCCATCAACATTACGGCGATCTCAGAGCCGCAGAACATCGACTACACGGAGCATGTGCGACGATACTCACCCGTAGGGGGGACCTACCCTGACCACGCCTTCGAGCACGTCTATCGGGGCTGGCAGCGGCCCGACGTGCCCACCATCCTCCCCGACACCCGTCCCCTCTCGAGAGCCGACTGGCAGCGTCACCAACAGCACCAGCAGCGCATCCAGCAGCGGGACCAACGTGACGCAGGACAGCAGGGCACTCCACGCTACCGCTCCCCTGCGCGAGTCCCGACAGGCGGTAACACGGCCTACGACGGGGTTGCCGCCTACCACCGTGGTCCCATAGGTGCCAGGCCTGCGGCTGCTGGAGCAGCCGCCTCCAGCTACGGCCAAGCCCCCAACGCCAGGGTTCACCCAGCGGCCATCGGCTACTCGCGTGCACCCCTACATGCCCTAAGGGCCACCTCGCCAGTGCCAGGGTCCACGCGCGCCTGGGGCCTTTACTCAGGCCGACATGAGGGCCCCTCCAGCAACCAGCCTGCAGTGATAACCCCTGCGGCTTCAGCCCAGGGGGCTGCAACAAACCGTGGCAGGGCTGGGCGCCCCGAAGGATGGCGCGATGCGAACGTGCGCGCTTGGCAACCGCGCCAGCACACGCCCCCGCCAAACGTAGCTGCAGCACTGCGCCCTGCCCAGGCCAAACCTGCCCCACCTGTGCGGGAGAGGCAGCCGCTCACCCCGCTCGTCCTCACGCGCATCCAGGCGCATCGCAGCGCCTCCCCGAGGCACAGCGAGGGAAGCGCCCACCACGTCAGCCCCCGCCCAGACGCGGCCGACCCCGACCAGGCCACAGCCACGGCGGAAGGCGGCACAAGCGCCTCTCGCCAGCCCAGCCCATCACCCTGCGCGGCGCCGATCCGATCCCCGAGCAGGGCGGATTCTGAGCGCGCTAATGCCCAGGCGACTTCGCCACGCGACCGTCACACGGGCGGGCGCGTCCCGCGCAGCAGGACCTGCAGCCGCCACAGTTCACGCAAGGCCCCAGGGAGCTCCACGAGCTCGCCGCCTCGCGAGACTCAGGCCGATGGCCGACCCCCCGAAGTGGTGCCACGCTTCGGAGCCAGCGTCATCGACCCTAGCCAGGTCGACCTCGAGCCGACGCCGTCCACGGACCACGAGCCGCAGCTGCCCACCCGCGTGATCGTCCCCATCGACGAGGCGCCAACCTTCGACCCGTTCAAGAACAAGTACCGTGTCAAGAACCTTGTGGCGGGTTTTGGCGGGGGCTCACCGCTCTCACCTCAGAGTCGGGGCGGTGCCCCCGCCACCTCGGCTGCTGCCGCGGCAGCTGCGGCCCCGCGGGGAATCAGCCCTGTCCGCAACGTGGGCCTCACGGCAGCGGGCATGGACGAGGCCCAGCGTCAGGCCTCCGATCGTGCTGCTGGAGCCGTTCCACCAGATGCTGCTCATCAAGACACTGACGGGGCGGGCGTGTCACCGCAGGAGGGACCAGCGGTGGCGCGTGCGCAGTACATGCGCGTGCGTTGTGCCGCCGCCGCGCCTGGCCGCCGCCGCTGTCTCGTTTTTGTCTTTGTGTTCGGCAGGATGGATCGAGGAGTCGCCTCCCTCTCCCACTGCTGCCGTCTCACTTCTCCTCCCCTCGTCCCCTACAGTACAGGAGTGAGGAGGAATTTTAGTGACATTTTTACTAATATTTATGAACCCCCCCTGGCGCAGTGCCGACCGTGTCCCGCCTATATGTTTGGCCTGACGGCGGCTTCAGCCCCGTTCAAGCTAACCCATAGTAACGCCATGAGCTCCTACTGTGGCCAAGCCTCCTACTGGGGCGAGGGTCAAGCTGACCTTCACCGTGCGGGGCGCGCAAACCCCAGTTCCACCGATGGAGACGGGCCAGGTCGCTCCATACACCTCGTCAGCCTTAACATCACCAGTCTCTCAGCGAACTGGCCAACCATCACCGCCCTTGGTGTCGACCACAACGCCGCTGTCATAGCACTGCAGGAGACCCGACATGCCAAGCCGACTAGGCAAGCCATCGCTACCAGCGCCGCCAATCCTCTCCACGGTGGATACCACGCCAGTCTTGGGCCTGACCTTGATCTGGCGCGAGCCCAGCGCAGAGCTGCCCACGGCGGCACTGATCACACCGTTGTGGGCAACACTGGCGCCTCGGGAGGGGTCGCCATTCTCTCTAAGGATGCCATCGTCGACTCCACTGTCGACGACAATGCGCCCTGTATCGCCGCCCTCAAGGCCAAGAAAAGATGGCATGAGGTCTTTCTCCCACTCTGCACTCAACACCGCCGTAGGCGGCGACGAAATAACCATGGGCCCGCGGGGATCTACATAGCGAGCCTTTACGGGATTGCTGGAGGAGACAGCACAGCTCTCTTTCGGCTCGCTGACTGTGCCGCCGCTAGGGTCGGCTCAGCCCCCTACTTCATCTGCATGGACGCCAACACGAACATTGACGACAATCCACACCTTCTGCACATGTTGCAGCACGGATGGTCCAACGTTGCTGAGGGCACACCAGACCACACCATGCACACCTATGGCAATATCCCTGATTGGGACCGCGTCACCAAGTGCCCCCGCACTTCGCGCATCGATTATATCATTGCCAACCAGGCGGCGCGATCCCTTGTCACCGACTTCTGCTACCTTCGCGACTTGCCTGCGAAGTCTCACGTTGGCCTGCAGGTCACGCTTGACCTCAGTCGCCTCGACCATACGGCCCGACGCCTTCTTGCCCCTACGCCCTACCCGCCCGACGATGGAGTTCATGAGGGGCACGAGCTGCAAGCACTTGGGACCCTCATCGCTGGGCGATACCAGGACCGCATGGAGCAGGCCGACGCACGAGACGACGTGGAGCGCATGTTCACCCTGGCTAACGAGGCCAGTCATGAGTACCATCTCACCCGTCTACGCGATCTGCCACCTCCACCGCCCCACCAACCAAAAAAGAAGCCCCCCACCATGCACGGGCTCACGCCTACGTTCGAGGATCGACCGGTTGTCCCCCGCGCGTTCCCCACCTACGGAGCTTCCACGATTCACATGAACCGACTGCGCAAGCTCCATCGGCAACTCTGCGAGCTCCGTTTCATCGGACAGCACCACCATCTAGATTGCCGTGCTATCCCGCCGTACCTCGCGCAGCGCATCGACTGCACGTGGGCCGCGGCCCGCCTCTTATGCCACAAGCTGCGCCCCACGGTTCTCCTGGAATTCCCCGAGGCCTGGGCCCCAGACGAGCCAGTGCCGCACGGGGAGCACCTTGACGTTTTGATCCAACATCTCGACTTAGAGCTGGCGCGACGCGCGAACCGTGCCAAGGCGGAACGCATCAGGATATGGGCCGAGGGCGTCCGTGAGCCAAGCGGGCGAAAGGCGGCCATATACGCACGAGCTGCTGATAGCTCGCCCACGGCGTATCTCCGCACGCCTACCACTCCTGACGATACGCAACTCCACTGCGACACCAACGCCTTCAAACCTGACGAAGCTTGCACGGACGACAGCGACGCTGACACCGAAGCTGGCGGCTTCAGCCCCGGCGACGGTAGTTCGCCCGACACGGACAGCGACGAAGACCACACCCGTGAACCACCACCTGCGCAAGTCCCCGACATCCTCCCTGCCAACGCCATTGTTGCTAACATCAAGGACATGCTGAAGCTCATGGTCGACACCTGGGAGCCCATCTTGGGCAGGTACCGCGCACGTGCGGGACATGATGCCGAAGCCATGCCGACGTGGGCCGACTTCTACGACGAGTACCGACAGGAGCTGCCTACGCCATCACCAGCTACCCCTTTCCACCTCACCGACGACCAACTCATCCACTTCATTCGCACCCGTTCACCGAGACGCGCGGGGGGTCTGGACGGTTGGACTACTAAGGAGGCAAAGGAGCTTCCCGACGACATTCTTCGCCTCTTCGCCAGCGTCCTACGAGCTATGCAACGCACTGGCACCATCCCAGAACCCCTCCTCCACGTCCCAAACCCGTGCCTCCGAAAAGGCCGAGGCGAACTCCCAACGGACCAACGACTTCTCTCGGTGCTTTCCGTTTGGATGTACGCGTGGGAAGCACCAGCTTACCGCAGCCTCACGGACTGGCGGAAAGGATGGACCCACGCCACGAGTTTTGGCGCTGTCCCCAAAGCTACCATTGGGGACGTCAGCACTTCTCTCGCCCTTCGCATCGAACACGCCAGAGCCCTTCTCCTTCCCTTGGCTGGAGCTGCCCTGGACCGTCAGAAGTGTTTCGACTATCTCATCACGGACATATGCCTTAACCTCGCGCTTCACGCGGGGTGTCCCCAAGACATCGTTACTGTCCGCAGAAACTTCTACAGGCGCCACAAACGTTACATCCGCATGAACGGTGCGTACTCTAAGGAACTGGCCAGGACAAACGGTCACCTCCAGGGAAGCTCTTGGTCCCTGGACGACATTAAGCTGCTCATGTGCGTCTGGACCAAGAGACAGCATCGTTACGTGCCGCGGTCACTCAGCACTACTTTTGTTGACGACAGCAACTCCACTACCCACACCGCGCCCGAGTTGCAGAAATCTCTTGATGAAACCGCCAAGTTTGATCGATTTTCTGGTCAACGCATTCATCCTGGAAAAGTGGCGGGGTGGGCGCTTACTGACGAGCTTCACACCGCCGTTACCCAGCTCACCTTGGCGGAACGGCCCTTACGCGTGGTCGACTCCTTCAAGCTCGTCGGAAGTTACATCAACGCCGAGGCAGCGCCGGTTCCAGCCGCGCTCAACCTCACGGCCACCGCTGACGCCCGTGTTCGCAGGGCGACTAGCCGCCTGCCGCGTATTGGCAAGCTCCCATCTCCGATGCGTATTAAGGCGCGGCACGCCCGCTCCCTTGCTGCCAGCGTCTGTACCACGGGCACTGACATCCAAGCCCCATCAGGCCCCGTCAAAACTGCCTACAACCATGCCCTTAAGGCGGCTATCCGCCCCAAGGGAAACAGGTGGGTCGAGTTTTGGACTCTCATGGCCGTGTGCGTCCCAGGGCACGCCCTGGAGATTGACGCCATTATGCAGCGTGAAGTCTTCCTGTGCCTGCGGCGACAGGTCAACCGCGACGCCACTCTCTGCGGCCTCGTCAGGGATCTCCAACACCATGTCCAGACCCTTTTTGGGGGAGGACCTGTTGGACGACTTGTCCAGACGCTTCAGCAGCTCCGTTGGACTTGGCCCACATTTGGTACCATGTACGACGACTGGGGCTGTCAGATCAGTTGGCTGAACCTTCCCCAAAACGCCTTCCTTCACATGCTGCGCGCCTCGCAACGCAGAGCCTTTCTGAGAAAAATCAAGCCACGGCGTCATGACCTTGGACACCTCGCTTCGGTCAGACAGGGCCTCGACCTTTTCGCCAGCACGTGGCTCGCCCGCACCAAAGGAGCTGCCAAATGCAACGCATGGCAGCTGGCGCTCCTCTTAAACTACCTGTCGGGCGGGGACCACACCCAACAGCGACGTTCTCGATCAAATACGTCCGCTGACCCCAGCCCTATTTGCCGTTACTGTGATGAGGAAGAGGAAACTCAGGAGCACACTGTGCGTGACTGCAAGTGCTGGGCCCGTGAAAGAGTCCCTCTCACTACCCTTATCAGTGACGAGCAGTGGGCCCGTCTTCCTCCGCACACAAGACATTGCGGGCTCTTCGACGAGGACCCAGCCCTCCTCGATCTGCAAGCCGACCTCGCGAGGGACCCGCTACCTCAACCCATACCGAGGCCCCCACCTGTGGGAGATCCTGCGGCTTCAGCCCAGGACTCCTACACCACCTACCTTGACCGCGACACTGGTTGGACATGGGTCTACGCTGCCACGGACGGCGCATGCACCAACCAAGCCATCCCTTTGCTTGCAAGAGCGGGCTACGGCGTCTACTACGGCATCGACCACCGCATGAACTACAGTGCGCGCGTTCACGGCATCACGCAGAACGCACAGCTTGCGGAGACCCTCGCCATTGTCCACCTCACGGCATGTGCTGAACGGCCCGTACACGTCTTCGTGGACAACCAGGCGGTGGTCGACGGCTTCCAAAGGATCATCGACGGACACTCACCTCCGCAGGGCACGCACGTGGAGTTCTGGGAAAAGGTCCACCGATGTGTCATGGCCAAGCCAAACATGTTCCGCGTAGAGAAAGTCGCTAGCCACCAGGGCGACACGGGCATCGACCTCGGGCTCATCGGGCCCATCGCGGAGGAGTTCAATCGTCAGGCTGACGCCCTCGCCACAGCGGCGGCACGTACTCATAACCTTCCAGACGACATCGTTGAAGCTGCCAAAGCACGACACCGCCAAGCGACCGTGCTCCATGGAGTCGCCGTTGCCATCTACGAGCGGAGACATCGTACACTTCCTCTCCCACACCGCAGGGCTGGGTTCACTGCTGCAGAACTAAACAAAATGGAACCAAATCCCCTGCTGTCTGACCAGGCTCCACCCGCGGCTGGACCAGACATCCCACAAAACCCCGACGAGCTCTGGGCCGAGGCCCAACGGGTGTTATTCGACGAACAGGAGGACGACCCGTTCGGCTTTGGTGGAGGTTTGGACTTCCTGGGCGACGAGTCAGCCAGCGCCAACCCTGCCCCGGCGGGCACCCGCACGGCGCCCCCGACTCCGCCATTGAGTGCGTCAGCCCACCCACATGACAACGCCGTTCCTTTTCAAGACGCTGATGAGCAGGACGATGACCTTTTCAGCCTCGGTGGGGGATCGGACGCTTTGGACGACGGACCAGCCAACGAAAACCCCGCCCCGTCGGGAAACCTCGCAAACCCTACTGCGACGCCGTCCCCAAGAGCGTTAACGCCCACATACGACGATATCGGTCACCGCCAAGACGCCGACCACGACACGGGTGCCCCCCGAGGATTGAGTGGCATTGAGGACGCACCGCCGACACCACACGCTGCCGACCATGACGCCCCACCGAGACACCAACCCTCTACGCGACCGACCTCTGCGGCCTTGCACGGCATCACGACTGGTCCCACCGCGCATACCACTCCGCCTCCCCATCGCCAGCGACCCGCGGGGGCGGCTTCAGCCCCCCCGCAGGGTACTAAACCAGACAGGCCCTCGTGCCCCACCCACGCTTCCTCCGTTGCTGAGCGAGAGGAAGCGGCTCCCCTGACCTCTCGGGGCGCGGCCCTAGCGGCTCCAGCCCTGGGGTCGCGCCGGCCCCTCCAGCCACCTTTCAAGGGTGACGGACGTCAGCGTTCAGGGTCCCGCACGCCGCTAGCCCACCTGGACAGGCGTACCGAGGACCTCGCCTCTGTCTCGAGATCCTCGGCGGATGTCACTGAGCAGCCACCTCTCACCGACCGTGAAACCGAGCTGTCACAGGCTATGGCTGCCCTTCAGCAGAGGTGCTTAGCTCTCGCCGCGGACCTCGCCGCTGCCCAAGCTCGTCAAGGTCCTCTACTCCAGCGCCTCCACAGCGCTGGGCGAGCCTTCGCCGAGCTGCTCACGACCTCGCCCGATGGTGTCGTGCCGTCACTCAACATCCAAGCTATGTTGTCATCGTTCCGCGGCGCTCCACCTGGTGCCCCGCGCTAATTTCCTCCTTTCTGCCTGCCCGTGTGTACGTGTGGCTCCGCGTCCACGGTGACAGGGCGCGGGGGCGGGGGGTGCCCCGTCACTGCGCGCCGCTTAGCGGCCAAGCGCCCAACTGGCGGTCCGCCAAGCCGCCTAGCCACGTGCCAGCACGTCGCCTTTCTTGTTGGGGCCTTTTACCTCACGCGGTCTGTCAGGTGAGATCTTCATCGTCTGTCCGCCGTCTGTAGCGTCAGTCGCACTGCGCCGGGGGAGGGGGTTTTGTAGCCCGCCCTCGTATCTTAAGGCTGCACCGCCGCAAATAGTGCATGCGAGTTGTCGCACCGCAGTGCGCCTCGCGGACGGACCCTGGTCCGCCTACTTGTCCGACCTCCCCATCCCTCCCCCTCCCTCCCCCTCCTCCTCCTCCTCCTCCTCTCCGCCTCCTCCTCCTCCTCCTCCTCTCCTCCTCCTCCTCCTGGTTCCTCCTCCTCCTCTCCTCCTCCTCCTCCTCCCCTCCTCCCTCCTCCTCATCCCTCCTACCTCCTCCATCCTCCCTCCTCCCTCCTACCCTCCTCCTCTCTCCCTCCTCCCTCCTCCCTCATTCCTCCTCCATCCTCCTCGCTCCCTCCTCCCTCCTCCCTCCTCCGCTCCTCCCTCCTCCCTCCTCCTCCTCCCTCGCTCCCTCCTCCCTCCTCCCTCCTCCCTCCTCCCTCCTCCCTCTCTCCCTCTCCCTCCTCCGCTCTCCCTCCTACCTCCTCCCTCCGAGAGCCCTCCTCCCTCCTCCTCCTCCTCTCCTCCTCCTCCTCCTTCCTCCTCCTCCTCCTCCTCCTCCCTCCTCCGCCTCCTCCTCTTCCTCCTCCTCCTCCTCCTCCTCCCTCCTCATCCTCCTCTCCTCCTCCTCCTCCTCTCTCCTCCTCCTCCTCCTCCTCCTCCTCCTCCTCTCCCCCCTTCGAAGGAAGGGGGGGGGTAGCTTAAGGCTGGGCCCCCCCTGCTAGCATTGAGTGCCGTGCGGGCGCGTTCTTACGAAACTCTGAAGTGGCTCTGGCCTGAAACTCTTGCTTATCTCTCTGGTTTAGCTGAACCTTTAAATTCGCTCCGGTCTGGAACTCTGGTTTAACTCTGGTTTAGCTCTGGTTGGGGGCGGATCCGAATCAGAGTTAAATTTGAGTTCAGACCCTGTTTAAATCAGAGCCTCGACAAAAATCAAAGATGAAACAGAGTTCTGGGCCAGAGTTGAATCAGAGTATTATTATAATTGTTTGGATTTAATGCATGAGGCTGGTTTGCCGCCAAAACACACACTCAAAGGTAGATGGCGTGGATGCCTGCCCCCAAAAAGCTCCGAGGCAGCTGGGAGAGGACGCCAAAAAGGCTTCGAGAATACCCCAAGATGGCGGCCAGAGTTCTCAACTTCGTTTTCATCGTCCTTTTCCTTATCCTCCTCCTCCTCTTCCTCCTCCTGTTCCTGCTCCTCCTCCTCCTTCTCCACCTCGTCATCATCACCCTCCTCGTTCTCGTTATATTCGTTGTGCCCCTTCTCTTCCTCATTGCCCTCCCCGTCCTCGTCCTCATCCTCATCGTCCTCTCCCTCCTCCCCTCTCTCCTCCGCGTTCCCGTGCTCATCCTCCTGGTCCTTCTCCTCCTCGTCCACGTCCGCCTGCTCTTTCTCGTACCTCGCTGGGCAGAAGATCCACTGCGCGCTAATGCAATTCCCTGACGGCAATTCGCCTGGGCCTCGTTTCAGGGTCTCTTCCGCTCATTTCCAGCCAGCTCTCATCGGCAGCGTGTCTGAATGGGCTGGTGGGGATACGCGAAGCATGAACAACTAAGGATCATAAGTGAGGCTCTGTCAGTCACAGCGCGCCTCGGGGGAGGCAGCTGGAAAGGTTGCGTCATCGCCATCCTCCTTCACATCCCCCCTGATTGCATATATTCATTTACATGTTGATGCTGTTGCTGCTTGTCTTCGTCAAGATTACCATCATTACCTTCCTCATCCTTACCAGTATTGCTGCTTGGCGTCCTTCTCGCGGTCCTGCTCAATACCCTGTCACTGCTGCTGCTCTTCTGACTCGCTCATCAGTTGTCTCCGGCCCCCATAACTCTTGTTCAGTTGCCTCTGGGGCGGCCAGTGCAACCATCTCCCAATACTATACCCCAGCAGCCCTGAATACGAGACTATGCTTCCAGTCCCGCAGTGTTCGAGATTCCGGACCTTTCGATGCTAGGAACTGACCGACGATATCAGAGTGCGGAGCCGGGTATCTCGGGATGCCAGCTACCGCGCCCGGCACCAAGCAAGCGGCCGAGGTAGAGGTCTTCACAGCACTCGTTCGATATCGTTTGGCGGTGGTGATGGCACACTGTGTCAGGGTTGTTGAACGCCGATAATCTGCGACCAGCCAGGACACATCACATGCGCCTTTTCAGTGCTCCAGAGACCATGCTTGCGTCCGCGCACTCAGTCAGCGCAGGGAACGGCATTCCCGGGACATGACGTCTGTGCTGCACGGAATGGGTGCCTGGGGCTAGGGGCGATAAGGAGATGAAGGCCCGGCTGGCTTCCTCTTGTCGCGGCAGAGGCACCCAGACGGTCCAACTCCCGAAGGCCCATCAGGCCCTCCAGGTAGGCACCCACGGCCCCATGAGTTACACCATGTGGAGGCCATCCTGAATGTCGTACTCTGCGTTTTGCTGGTACGGGCCTGGCCAATACGCAAGCTTAAACCCCAAGGTAAGGCTGGCTTTTTGCACGCGGCGTCTGGCCCACGCACGTGGCAGCTGCAGAGGCATGGAATGCCAACGGCGACCTCCTTCGTCAGAGTCTGAAGCCAGGAACCACAGTTCTCGCGGCGGTATGCTATGCGCCACCACGAGGCCGCCCGAGATGCTGCACGGTCACAGGCTTTCACCCCTTAGCGTGTGCCTGCTCTTCTGGATCAACTTCCTCCTCTTCCACATTCAGCCTGACCGACCACATAGATTACCACCTGATTGATCGCGAAAGTGCACCCACCGGTCGGAAGAAGTAGGTAGAAACATGAAGTAGGAAGGCGGAGGAAGTATATTGCATTCGGGGCCGCCCAAAAAAAATCAACAGCAACAGCAACTACAAGAAGTAGATTACAAATTTCCGGGCCCTCTCTTAGCGGCGCGCAGTAGCGCTAGGTCGCTCGGCTCCTCGGATGGCCCCATTCCTTGGCTGGTTTCGGTTGTTCTGGCTTGTTTTCGTTTGTCCGCCGATCGCACTGGCAGCCTTTCGGTCGCTCGGCCCCTCGGCTGGCCAAATGCATTGGCTCTGTTTGTTTGCGTTTGTTGTTGCTTGTCCGTCGGCAGCACTGGTCGCCCCAGGCCCGCCCGCCGCCTTTCGGTCGCTCGGCCCCTCGGCTGGCCCAATGTACTGGTTTTGTTTGCTCTTGTTTGTGTTCGCTTGCCCGTCGGCTGCACTGGTCGCCCCAGGCTCGCCCGCCGCCCCGCGGTCGCTCGGCCCCTCGGCTGGCCCCTTTCCACAGTTTTGTTGGTTTTTGTTTGTTGTCGCTTGTCCGTCGGCTGCGCTGGTCGCCCCAGGCTCGCCCGCCGCCCCGCGGGCGCTCGGCCCCTCGGCTGGCTCCTTTCCACAGTTTTGTTTGTTTTTGTGTGTTTTCGCCTGTCCGTCGGCCGCACTGGTCGCCCCAGGCTCGCCCGCCGCCCCGCGGTCGCTCGGCCCCTCGGCTGGCCCCATTCCTTGGTTTGGTTTGATGTTGTCTGTTTTCGCTTGTCCGTCGGCTGCACTGGTCGCCCCAGGCCCGCCCGCCGCCCCGCGGTCGCCCGGCCCTTCGGCTGGCCCCATTCCCTGGCTTTCTTTGTTTCTGTTTGTTGTCGCTTGTCCGTCGGCGGCACTGGTCGCCCCAGGCTCGCCCGCCGCCTTTCTGTCGCTCGGCCCCTCGGCTGGCCCCATTCCCTGGCTTTGTTTCTGCTTGTTTTCGCTTGTCCGTCGGCTGCGCTGGTCGTCTCAGGCTCGCCCGCCGCCCCGCGGTCGGCCCCTCGGCTGGCCCAGTTCGCTGGTTGTGTTTGTTTTTGTTTGTTTTCGCTTGTCCGTCGGCTGCGCTGGTCGCCCCAGGCTCGCCCGCCGCCGTTCCGTCGCTCGGCCCCCCGGCTGGCCAAATTTCCCGATGTTGTTGGTTGTTGTTCGTCTTCGCTTGTCCGTCGGCTGCGTTGGTCGCCCCAGGCTCGCCCGCCACCCCGCGGTCGCTCGGCCCCTCGGCTGGCCCCTTTCCACCGTTTCGTTTGTTTTTGTTTGTTTTCGCTTGTCCGTTGGCTGCGCTGGTCGCCCCAGGTTCGCCCGCCGCACCGCAGGCGCTCGGCCTCCCGGCTGGCCCAATTCACTGGTTTTGTTTGATTTTGTTTGTTTTCGCTTGTCCGTCGGCTGCACTGGTCGCCCCAGGCCCGCCCGCCGCCGCTCGATCGCTCGGCCCCTCTGCTGGCCCAATCAAGTCTTTGGTTTTGTTTGTTTTTGATTGTTTTCGCTTCACCGTCGGCTGCACTGATCGCCCTGCGCGCGCCCGCCGCCCTTCGGTCGCTCGGCCACTCGGCTGGCCCCATTCCCTGGCTTTCTTTGTTTCTGGTTGTTTTCGCTTGTCAGTCGGCTGCACTGGTCGCCTCAGGCTCGCCCGCCGCCCCGCGGTCGCTCGGCCCTCGGCTGGCCAAATGCATTGGTTTTGCTTGTTGTTGTTTGGATTCGCTTGTCCGTCGGCTGCGCTGGTCGCCCCAGGCCCGCCCGCCGCCGCTCGGTCGCTCGGCCCCCCTGCTGGCCCAATTAATTGGTTTTGCTTGTTTTTGTTTGTTTTCGCTTGTCCGTCGGCTGCACTGGTCGCCCTGCGCACGCCCGCCGCCTTTCGGTCGCTTGGCCCCTCGGCTGGCCCCTTTTCATTGGCATTATTTGTGTCTGTTTGTTTTCGCTGGTCCGTCGGCTGCGCTGGTCGCCTCAGGCTCGCCCGCCGCCCCGCGGTCGCTCGGCCCCTCGGCTGGCCAAATGCATTGGTTTTGTTTGTTGTTGTTTGTTTTCGCTTGTCCGTCGGCTGCGCTGGTCGCCCCAGGCCCGCCCGCCGCCGCTGTCGCTCGGCCCCTCGGCTGGCCCAATTCACGGGTTGTGTTTGCATTTGTGTGTTTTCGCTTGTCCGTCGGCTGCGCTGGTCGCCCTGCGCACGCCCGCCGCCTTTCGGTCGCTCGGCCTCCCGGCTGGCCCCATTCCCTGGCTTTCGTTGTTTCTGTGTGTTTTCGCATGTCCGTCGGCTGCACTGGCCGCCTCAGGCTCGCCCGCCGCCCCGCGGTCGCTCGGCCCCTCCGCTGGCCAAATGCAATAGTCTTGTTTGTTTTTGTTTGTTTTCGCTTGTCCGTCGGCTGCACTGGTCGCCCCAGGCCCGCCCGCCGCCGCTCGGTCGCTCGGCCCCTCGGCTGGCCCTTTGTTTGATTTGTTTTGTTTTCGCTTGTCCGTCGGCTGCACTGGTCGCCCTGCGCGCGCCCGCCGCCTTTCGGTCGCTCGGCCCCTCGGCTGTCCCCATTCCCTGGCTTTCTTTGTTTTTGTTTGTTTTCGCTTGTCCGTCGGCTGCACTGGTCGCCTCAGGCTCGCCCGCCGCCCCGCGGTCGCACGGCCCCTCGGCAGGCCAAATGCATTGGTGTTGTTTGTTTCTGTTTGGTTTCGTTTGTCCGTCGGCTGCACTGGCCGCCCCGGGCCCGCCCGCCGCCGTTCGGTCGCTCGGCCCCTCGGCTGGCCAAATGCATCGGTTTTGTTTGTTTTTGTTGGTTTTCGCCTGTCCGTCGGCTGCGCTGGTCGCCCTGCGCGCGCCCGCCGCCTTTCGGTCGCTCGGCCTCTCGGCTGGCCCCATTCCCTGGCTTTCGTTGTTTCTGTGTGTTTTCGCTTTCCGTCGGCTGCACTGGTCGCCTCAGGCTCGCCCGCCGCCCCGCGGTCGCTCGGCCCCTCGGCTGGCCAAATGCATTGGTTTTGTTGGTTTTTGATTGTTCTCGCTTGTCCGTCGGCTGCACTGGTCGCCCCGGGCCCGCCCGCCGCCCCGCGGTCGCTCGGCCCTTCGGCTGGCCCAATTCACTAGTTTTGTTTTTTGTGTTTGTTTTCGCCTGTCCGTCGGCTGCGCTGGTCGCCCTGCGCGCGCCCGCCGCCTTTCGGTCGCTCGGCCCCTCGGCTGCCCCCATTCCCTGGCTCTCTTTGTTACATGCATTGGTTTTGTTTGTTTGTGTTTGTTTTCGCTCGTCCGTCGGCTGCACTGGCGTCCCGGGCCCGCCCGCCGCCGTTCGGTCGCTCGGCCCCTCGGCTGGCCGAATTCACTGGTTTTGTTTGTTTTTGTTTGTTTTCGCTTGTCCGTCGGCTGCACTGGTCGCCCTGCGCGCCCCCGCCGCCTTTCGGTCGCTCGGCCCCTCGGCTGGCCCCATTCCCTGGCTTTCGTTGTGTCTGTTTGTTTTCGCTTGTCCGTCGGCTGCGCTGGTCGCCCCAGGCTCGCCCGCCGCCCCGCGGTCGCTCGGCCCCACCGGCTGGCCAAATGCATTGGTTTTGTTTGTTGTTGTTTGTTTTCGCTTGTCCGTCGGCTGCGCTGGTCGCCCTGCGCGCGCCCGCCGCCGTTCGGTCGCTCGGCCCCTCGGCTGGCCCCATTCCCTGGCTTTCTTTGTTTCTGTTTGTTTTCGCTTGTCCGTCGGCTGCACTGGTCGCCTCAGGCTCGCCCGCCGCCCCGCGGTCGCTCGGCCCCTCGGCTGGCCAGATGCATCGGTTTTGTTTGTTTTTGTTTGTTTTCGCTTGTCCGTCGGCTGCGCTGGTCGCCCGGGGCCCGCCCGCCGCCGTTCGGTCGCTCGGCCCCTCGGCTGGCCCAACTCATTGGTTTTGTTTGGTTTTGTTTGTTTTCGCTTGTCCGTCGGCTGCGCTGGTCGCCCTGCGCAAGCCCGCCTGCCTTTCGGTCGCTCGGCCCCTCGGCTGTCCCCATTCCCTGGCTTTCTTTGTTTCTGTGTGTTTTCGCTTGTCCGTCGGCTTCACTGGTCGCCTCAAGCTCGCCCGCCGCCACGCGGTCGCTCGGCCCCTCGGCTGGCCAAATGCATTGGTTTTGTTCGTTTGTGTTGTTTTCGCTTGTCTGTCGGCTGCACTGGCCGCCCCAGGCCCGCCCGCCGCCCCGCGGTCGCTCGGCCCCTCGGCTGGCCCAATTCACTAGTTTTGCTTGTGTTTGTTTGTTTTCGCTTGTCCGTCGGCTGCGCTGGTCGCCCTGCGCGCGCCCGCCATTCGGTCGCTCGGCCCCTCGGCTGGCCCCATTCCCTGGCTTTCTTTGTTTCTGTTTGTTTTCGCTTGTCCGTCGGCTGCACTGGTCGCCTCAAGCTCGCCCGCCGCCCCGGGGTCGCTCGGCCCCTCGGCTGGCCAAATGCATTGGTTGTGTTTGCTTTTGTTTCTTTTCGCTTGTCCGTCGGCTGCACTGGTCGCCCCAGGCCCGCCCGCCGCCGTTCGGTCGCTCGGCCCCTCGGCTGGCCCGGTTCACTGGTTTTCTTTGTTTTTGTTTGTTTTCGCTTGTCCGTCGGCTGCACTGGTCGCCCCAGGCCCGCCCGCCGCATTTCGGTCGCTCGGCCCCTCGGCTGGCCCAATTATTTGGGTTTGTTTGTTTTTGTTTGTTTTCGTTTGTCCGTCGGCTGCGCTGGTCGCCTCAAGCTCGCCCGCCGCCCCGCGGTCGCTCGGCCCCTCGGCTGGCCAGATGCATTGGTTTTGTTTGTGTTTGTTTGTTTTCGCTTGTCCGTCGGCTGCACTGGTCGCCCCCGGCCCACCCGCCGCCGTTCGGTCGCTCTTCCCCTCGGCTGGCCCAATTCAGTGGTTTTGTTTGTTTTTGTTTGTTTTCGCCTGTCCGTCGGCTGCACTGGTCGCCCTGCGCGCGCCCGCCGCCTTTCGGTCGCTCGGCCCCTCGGCTGGCCACATTCCCTGGCTTGCTTTGTTTCTGTTTGGTTTCGTTTGTCCGTCGGCTGCACTGGTCGCCTCAGGCCCGCCCGCCGCCCCGCGGTCGCTCGGCCCCTCGGCTGGCCAGATGCATTGGTTTTGTTTGTGTTTGTTTGTTTTCGCTTGTCCGTCGGCTGCGCTGGTCGCCCCAGGCCCGCCCGCCGCCGTTCGGTCGCTCGGCCCCTCGGCTGGCCCGATTCATTGGTTTTGTTTGTGTTTGCTTGTCCGTCGGCTGCGCTGGTCGCCCTGCGCACGCCCGCCGCCTTTCGGTCGCTCGGCCCCCCGGCTGGCCCCATTTCCTGGCTTTCGTTGTTTCTGTTTGTTTTCGCTTGCCCGTCGGCTGCACTGGTCGCCTCAGGCCCGCCCGCCGCCCCGCAGTCGCTCGGCCCCTCGGCTGGCCAAATGCATTGGTTTTGCTTGTGTTTGTTTGTTTTCGCTTGTCCGTCGGCTGCGCTGGTCGCCCCAGGCCCGCCCGCCGCCGTTCGGTCGCTCGGCCCTTCGGCTGGCCAAATTCATTGGGTTTGTTTGTTGTTGTTTGATTTCGCCTGTCCGTCGGCTGCGCTGGTCGCCCCGCGCGCGCCCGCCGCTTTTCGGTCGCTCGGCCCCTCGGCTGGCCCCATTCCCTGGCTTTCTTTGTTTCTGTTTGTTTTCGCTTGTCCGTCGGCTGCACTGGTCGCCTCAGGCTCGCCCGCCGCTCCGCGGTCGCTCGGCCCCTCGGCTGACCAAATGCATTGGTTTTGTTTGTGTTTGTGTGTTTTCGCTTGTCCGTCGGCTGCGCTGGTCGCCCCAAGCCCGCCCGCCGCCGTTCGGTCGCTCGGCCCCTCGGCTGGCCCAATTCAATGGTTTTGTTTGTTTTTGTTTGTTTTCGCTTGTCCGTCGGCTGCGCTGGTCGCCCCGCGCGCCCGCCGCCTTTCGGTCGCTCGGCCCCTCGGCTGGCCCCATTCCTTGGTTTTGTTTGTTTTTGTTTGTTTTCGCTTGTCCGTCGGCTGCACTGGTCGCCCCAGGCTCGCCCGCCGCCCCGCGGTCGCTCGGCCCCTCGGCTGGCCGAATGCATTGGTTTTCTTTGTTTTTGTTTGTTTTCGCTTGTCCGTCGGCTGCGCTAGTCGCCCCAGGCCCGCCCGCCGCCCCGCGGTCGCTCGGCCCCTCGGCTGGCCCAATTCACTGGTTTTGTTTGTTTTTGTTTGTTTTCGCTTGTCCGTCGGCTGCGCTGGTCGCCCTGCGCGCGCCCGCCGCCTTTCGGTCGCCCGGCCCCTCGGCTGCCCCCATTCCCTGGCTTTCTTTGTTTCTGTTTGTTTTCGCTTGTCCGTCGGCTGCACCGGTCGCCCCAAGCTCGCCCGCCGCCCCGCGGTCGCTCGGCACCTCGGCTGGCCAAATGCATTGGTTTTGTTTGTTTTTGTTTGTTTTTGCTTGTCCGTCGGCTGCGCTGGTCGCCCCAGGCCCGCCCGCCGCCGTTCGGTCGATCGGTCTCTCGAAATGCGCGGGGTGGAGGCATGCGGGCCCTGCCACTGCGGCCTTCGGTGGCGCCCCCTTATGGGGCCGCGAAACGTGCGAGGGGGCGCGCCGAACTGGGTGGGAACAAACGCAAAAAATCAAAAACAAAGAATTGGGCCAGCCGAACAGGTCGAGCGACCGCGGGGCGGCGGGCGAACCTGAGGCGACCAGTGCAGCCGACGGACAAACGAAAACAAACAAAAACAAACAAACCCAAATAATTGGGCCAGCCGAGGGGCGGAGCGACCGAAAAGCGGCGGGCGGGCCTGGGGCGACCGAGGGGCCGAGCGACCGCGGGGCGGCGGGCGGGCCTGGGGCGACCAGTGCAGCCGACGGACGAGCGAAAACAAACAGAAACAAACAAACCCAATGAATTTGGCGATCCGAGGGGCCGGAGGAGCGAAAACAAACAAAAACAAAGAAACAATTGAATGGGGCCAGCCGAGGGGCAGAGCGACCGAAAGGCGGCGGGCGAGCCTGAGGCGACCAGTGCAACCGACGGACAAGCGGAAACAAACAAAAAAACAACGAAACCAAAGAATTGGGCCAGCCGAGGTGCCGAGCGAGCGAAAAGCGGCGGGCGTGCGCAGGGCGACCAGTGCAGCCGACGGACAAACGAAAACAAACAAAACAAAGAAAACAATCGAATCTGGCCAGCCGAAGGGCCGAGCGACCGCGGGGCGGCGGGCGAGCCCGGGGCGACCAGTGCAGCCGACGGACAAGCGAAAACAAACAAAAACAAACAAACCCAATGAATTGGGCGATCCGAAGGGCCGAGCGCGCGAAAAGTGGCGGGAGAGCCTGGGGCGACCAGTGCAGTTGACGGAGGAGCGAAAACAAACAAAAACAAACAAGACCAAATCATGGGGCCAGCCGAGAGACCGAGCGACCGCGGGGCGGCGGGCGAGCCCGGGGCGACCAGTGCAGCCGACGGACAAGCGAAAACAAACAAAAACAAACAAAACCATGGATGGGGCCCGCCGAAGGGCCGAGCTGCCGCGGGGCGGCGGGCGAGCCTGGGGCGACCAGTGCAGCCGACGGACAAGCGAAAACAATCAAAAACAAACAAAACCAAACAATTTCGCAAGCCGAGGGGCCGAGCGACCGCGGGGCGGCGGGCGGGCCTGGGGCGACCTGTGCAGCCGACGGACAAGCGAAAACAAACGAAAACGAACAAAACCAAATAATTGGGCCAACCGAGGGGCCGAGCGACCGCGGGGCGGCCTGGGGCGACTAGTGCAGCCGACGGACAAACGAAAACAAACACAAACAAACAAAACCAACGCATTTGGCCAGCCGAGGGGCCGAGCGACAGCAGGGCGGCGGGCGAGCCTGGGGCGACCAGCGCAGCCGACGGACAAGCGAAACCAATCGAAACGAATCAACAAAAAGAAATCTACCAGCCGAAAGGCCGAGCGACCGCAGGGCGGCGGGCGAGCCTGAGGCGACCAGTGCAGCCGACGGACAAACCAAAACAAACAAAAACCAAATAATTAGGCCAGCCGAGGGCGACCGCGGGCGAGCCTGTGGCGACCAGTGCAGCCGACGGACAAACGAAAACAATCAACCACAAACAAAACGAAGGAATGGGGCCAGCCGGAAGGTAGAGCGCGACCGCTGGGCGGCGGGCGAGCCCGGGGCGACCATTGCAGCCGACGGGCAAGCGAAAACAAACAAAAAACAAACGAAACCAAGGAATGGGGCCAGCCGAGGGGGCGAGCGACCGAAAAGCGGCGGGCGAGCCTGGGGCGACCAGTGCAGCCGACGGGCAAGCGAAAACAAACAAAAAACAAACAAAACCAAGGAATGGGGCCAGCCGAGGGGGCGAGCGACCGAAAAGCGGCGGGGGAGCCTGGGGCGACCAGCGCAGCCGACGGACAAGCGAAAACAAACAAAAACGAAGAAAACAATTGAATGGGGCCAGCCGAGGGGCAGAGCGACCGAAATGCGGCGGGCGAGCCTGGGGCCACCAGTGCAACCGACGGACAAACGAAAACACACCAAAACAAACAACACCACGGAAATAAGCCAGCCGAGGGGCCGAGCGACCGAAAAGCCGCGGGCGAGCCTGGAGCGACCAGTGCAGCCGACGAACTAGCGAAAACAAACAAACACAAACAAAACCAAGCATTTGGCCAGCCGAGGGGCAGGGCTGAGCGACCGCTAGGCGGCGGGCGAGCCTGAGGCGACCAGCGCAACCGACGGACAAGCGAACACAAACAAAAAACAAACGAAACCAAGGAATGGGGCCAGCCGAGGTGCCGAGCGACCGAAAAGCGGCGGGTGTGCGCAGGGCGACCAGTGCAGCCGACGGACAAGCGAAAACAAACAAAAACAAAGAAAACCAACGAATCTGGCAAGCCGAGGGGCCGAGCGACCGCGGGGCGGCGGGCGAGCCTGGGGCGACCAGTGCAGCCGACGGACAAGCGAAAACAAACAAAAACAAACAAAACCAACGAATTGCGCCAGCCGAAGGGCCGAACGACCGAAAGGCGGCGGGCGACCCCGGGGCGACCAGTGCAGCCGACGGACAAACGAAAACAAACAAAAACAGACAAAACCAAATAATGGGGCCAGCCGAGAGGCCGAGCGACCGCGGGGCGGCGGGCGAGCAGCCGACGGACAAGCGAAAACAAACGAAAACAAACACAACCAAATAATTGGGCCAACCGAGGGGCCGAGCGACCGCGGGGCGGCGGGCGAGCCTGCGGCGACCAGTGCAGCCGACGGACAAGCGAAAACAAACGAAACGAACAAACACAAAGAAATCGACCAGCCGAGAGGCCGAGCGACCGCGGGGCGGCGGGCGAGCCTCAGGCGACCAGTGCAGCCGACGGACAAACCAAAACAAACAAAAGCAAACAAAACCAAATAATTGGACCAGCCGCGGGGCCGAGCGACCGCGGGGCGGCGGGCGAGCCTGCGGCGACCAGTGCAGCCGACGGACAAGCGAAAACAATCAAACACAAACAAAACAAAGGAATGGGGCCAGCCGAAAGGCAGAGCGACCGCTGGGCGGCGGGCGAGCCCGGGGCGACCATTGCAGCCGACGGGCAAGCGAAAACAAACAAAAAACACAAAAAAAAGCCAAGGAATGGGGCCAGCCGAGGGGCCGAGCGACCGAAAGGCGGCGGGCGAGCCTGGGGCGACCAGTGCAGCCGACGGACAAGCGAACACAAACAAAAACAAACAAAACCAAGGAATGGGGCCAGCCGAAGGGCCGAGCGACCGCGGGGCGGCGGGCGAGCCTGAGGCGACCAGTGCAGCCGACGGACAAGCGAAAACAAACAGAAGCAATGAGCCAGCCGAGGGGCCGAGCGACCGAGACGCGGCGGGAGAGCCTGGGGCGACCAGTACAGCCGACGGACAAGCGAAAACAAACAAAAACAAACAAAACCAAGGAACGGGGACAGCCGAGGGGCCGAGCGACCGCGGGGCGGCGGGCGAGCCTGGGGCGACCAGTGCAGCCGACGGACAAGCGAAAACGAACAAAAACAAACAAATCCAAGGAATGGGACCAGCCGAGGGGCCGAGTGACCGCGGGGCGGCGGGCGAGTCTGAGGTGACCAATGCAGCCGACGGACAAGCGAAAACAAACAAAAACAACCAAAACCAAGGAATGGGGCAAGCCGAGGGGGCGAGCGACCGCGGGGAGGTGGGCGCGCCTGGGGCGACCAGTGCAGCCGACGGACAAGCGAAAAAAAAACAAAAACAAACAAAACCATTGCATGGGGCCAGCCGAGGGGCCGAGCGACCGCGGGGCGGCGGGCGAGCCTGGGGCGACCAGTGCAGCCGACGGACAAGCGAAAACAAACGAAACGAACAAACACAAAGAAATCGTCCAGCCGGGAGGCCGAGCGACCGCGGGGCGGCGGGCGAGCCTGAGGCGACCAGTGCAGCCGACGGGCAAGCGAAAACAAACAGAAGCAAACAAAACCAAGGAATTGGGCCAGGCAGAGCGACCGCGGGGCGGCGGGCGACACTGGGGCGACCAGTGCAGCCGACGGACAAGCGAAAACAAACAAAACAATCAAAACCAAGGAATGGGGCCAGCCGAGGGGCCGAGCGACCAGCGTCGCCCGGGGAAGTGACAACCAAACCCTAGAAGTAGATTAGGTTTGCGCCCGCCCCCGAAAACAGCCCCAAAAAGCAAATTCTTGAAATAGGAAGGGGCTTAAAGTAGATTGGGATCTGGGAATCCAAAATTACCTACTTTCAACGACCGGTGGGTACAGGAAAAGGTCGCAACACGACTAACCATCTGCGGTCGTGCTCCGGAGAGACTCACAGTGGTCGATGGGTGTTCCCAAAACGACCTGGGGGGGCTACTCACATCGTCCCGTCGCCGTGCAAGCGACGATCGATAGGCGTCTAGGTCGCGGTCGGTGGGAACATACACACACATACAGTGATGGACGATGGGAACTGATTAACGATCAACTTGTAAAGCATGGAGCGCTGCTGGCTGCGTCTACAATGAACATGGAAAATTGCTAGAAGATTTGCTGAGGAAGCACCACTGCCTTTCTCCTTGGAATTCGCAAAAGGCGTGAAACATGTGCGCTCCCGCACAGTCGAACTGGGCAGACAATTCGATTATGTACATGTGCATTGGCTTAACCGCTTTCGCAAACAACAACAAATGAAAGGGTAGACCTTCGAGCGCGGCAAACGTTGTACCGTACCCAGGATTCGCCGACACAGGAAACGCTCCGCAATACTCAAGAAAGAGCCAACCGTACCTAACCGAGAAAAGGAATCGCTGTAGCGTGGAATGCGCGGATAGCCGCAACTCCCGTCACTCTCCGACTCGTCTCCCGCCGCCATCCTGTCCTCCTCCTCCTCCTCCTCCTCCTCCTCCGCCTCCTTGTCCTCGGCCTTCGTCCCTGCCTGACTCTGTTCTCTCGGAGAACCACGCCTCCACTCCGAGGGAAGTGCGCTTCCACTCCAGGGGAAGTTCACTTCTTCCCCTCCGACGGGAGCGCACCTCCTCGCCAAGGAAAGCGCACCTCCCTTCCGAGAGAAGAGCACTCCCCCTTCATGGCGACGCGAGCCCCTGAAGGTCTGGGGGGGCAAAACCTAGCGAAAGGGGGCTCAGACACCCTTGCGGGTTCGTGTGTCACCATGGTTGGTTTGTGGTCGCCCCGTCGCCACCCTGTCGCCGTCCGTCGCCGCCTTGTCGCTGGTTCGTGTGCCGGCCCATGTGGCTGGTGGTCGCCCCGTCACCGCCCCGTCGCCGCCTATTGCCGCCCGTCGCCGCCTCGTCGCCGCCCGTCGTCGCCGTTTCGTCGCCGCTTGGCATTGCAATCTCGGGTCGGGCGAAAAGGGGGGATAGCAAAGGGGGGGTTTGAGAATCAGCTCACGTAGCTGATTTTCCCAGCGCCCCCCGGCGCTGGAAGGCGGCTATGTATCGAGGAATGGGCCCCTCGGTGGGGCCGAAACCAGCTGCATGCAGCAGATTTCGTAGCCCCCCCTTTCCCAATCCCCCCTTTCGTCCAGCCCGACAATCGCATTGCGCCGCGCTGCAATCGCATTGCGCTGCGCTACAATAGCACCACGCAGATTACACCACATCGAATCCACCACATGGATTGCACTACGTGGCGCACATCCCATAAAGCGGACAACGTAGATTGCACCACGTGTTCAACACTGCGTCGTTGACACCATTCACACCACCTAGATGAGCACGCCGGCTTTACAGTCTTCACCGCATAGCGAACCTCAAATAGCTCACACCACACACGCGCACACACACACACACATCGCATTGCAAATATAACAACACCATTTGGATGGCACTACGCAAGTAGCGCCACAAATATCGCCCCGAACCCATCGTTTTTACTGTCTGTTTTCACGACACGGATCACCCGCCCCGGACTGATCAGGCCGGCCTGGGGATGTGCAGTGTACATACGATTGCGGCCGATCGTTCTTTTCGAATGTGGTGTCGTACCATTTTACCCAGGCCGACATCGACCATACACCCCTCATCATCGTCAAATAACACTGTTCGCCCAAATTCGTTTATCACACACCACCACTGTTCAAGAAACCTTTGCACTACAGCGGACAACATCCTCGCGCGCGTCGTCGAGCGCATGCCGGAATCTTCGAAAACAACAGCAATGTTCGCGTAAAGGATTCACAACCGATAGTACCGCGCACGCATGTCGAAATCATTCGGGCCTCCTTCCGCGCGTGCTGGAGAAGGGCACGATCCCTGTCAGACAATGTCATGCAGGCTACTCGCGCGCGTCGGCCACGGGCGCATGTTGAAATTCTTCGGATATTTCCATCAACGACACGCTGACACCATCATCGTCACCGGCGTGATCAACATCGGCACCGTCATTGACCATGCCGTCGTCATCGCTGTCATCGTCACCAGCACCACTACTACCATTATCTCGTCTGCCGTTGTCGTCGACATGGCACCGCGCCCGCCCGAATCACCGACTCGCGTTGAAATGCCTGCGCGTAAGTCCAAACTGCGAGGCGCGCTGGGAAGTCTCTAGCGGTCAACACATCGCGGCCGCGTCTGTCGCGCCACACTAGCTAGCCGCTCTGCGCGCGAGCCTGCGTGCGCTAGCGCGCCCGCAGCGATGCGCCAGCCAGCGCCAAGAAATTCTCTCAATCGCCGCCGCATGGGTTTTACAAACCATGGCGCAGTTGGGTGGGTGGAATAATTGCGCGAGCAGGGTTGAGAACTTCCAGTTCGACAAGGCGAATCGCACCACGTAGATTGCACCACACTGTTTGCACCACCTAGTTTTGAGCACATAACTTGCGCCACACAGCCGCAGCTTGCATCCCACAGCTTCCCCCACGTATGTTGCATAACCTAGCATGCTAGAGGTTACTGTTTGAGTTCCACGCTTGCTACCATTATGACTTCGCCACGCTGCAACGAACGGGGCGAACGCAATTACCTATACTTCTGCTATACACTTCACGCCAGGACGCCTCAACGGCGGAAATAGATACGGCTCCACTCCACTGGCTTTTTGTTAACACTAAAGGGGGCAATAACTTACTGTTCCACGCCAACCGTCGCATGGGGGGAGGAAGAAACGAATACGAGCATACTCCTACTCGTCCCGTGGCAACGATGGATGGTGGCAAGGACAGAGCTATTCTACCCGACCTCGAGTGGCAATACTTGGGGGCATGCAACATACTACGTATTCTCCGAGTCGCCCCTGCGCGCCTCCAGGGCACCGCCCGTTATCATGTTCTGGCGTTGTTACCCACACCTCTCCGTGCAGCTGGCCCGCCTATAGTCGCCTGTAGCTCGCCGCTTAGGGCATCCGCGGGAAAGAAACGCCGGTGAAACTGCAAACCCTAGTGCGGCAACCGCTGGGGGTAGCGATATGAGCCTGATTGAGCGCATGACGCACGCGCGACCCTTCGACCCGTTTGAGCCAGGCTCGCTGGGCTCTGCTCTACAAGGTCTCTGTCCAGAGGCACAACTTTACCCACATCACTGATCCGCCACCGTGCTTGCACGATTGTGGTGTGAGACATCGACTGTTTGTTAGCTGCGTGGTGAGATCCCAGTGGTTTTCCAAAGCGCGCCATCCCACCTCGTCGCACGCTGCTTCCAAAAATCACACCAGCCCGAGACAGCCCAGATTCAGCCCCCCAGAAATCGTTGGGGCTCAGCATGCCTCGGAATTGACGGGTTTGGGGGTCAGCTCGCCTCGGGAAAAATTCAGACCTCATGACAGCCCCCAGACTGCCAAAGACAGCCCCAAGATGCCCAAAACACACACCCAAGTGCCCAAGAAGGCCCGTTGACGGCCTCAAAACTAGCCCAGAAGATCTTACGAGCCTCCTCAGGAGAAATCGGTAGAAACATCCCGCACACGGCGGCCCCGGGAACCCCGACGGACTCCCAGACATCCGACGGCAGGCCCCTACGAAGCCTCAAAAACGGCCCTACGAAAGCTCAAAGGGGCCATGCAGAATCCCCCCCCAAAAGAAGGGGGACTGGGGGAGGAACGGGGAGGAGGAGGAGGAGGAGGAGGAGGAGGAGGAGGAAGAGCTTGGGTGCGGACAAGGCATGGGTATTTCAGACCCGTGCCGATTCAGACAGAACGCTAGAAGTGGAGCGGGTCTAAAACTCAACTTCTTCCCTGCTGCTATAGTGCCCTGGCACTGTGGCGGGGTTGACCGCAGGCAACTGTAAAGATGAACGTGTAGACTGGATCCCCACTCGCAGTCTCGGGCTGGGCGGCGTCCGAGACCGTACCGATGTGCTGCGGTCTCAACGCAGCGGCCTCCTCTTGCTCCTCCCCATTCAGCGTGATCAAAGGCTGGAACAAACTCGCAGTGCCGCTTAGTGGTTTTCTCCCCGGCGCCTGGACTGGAGCTTGCAAGGACCAGGGCCCAGAAGTCCCGAAGGCCGTGGGCTTGGAAATCTGATCGAGCACGTCCACGATGCGCGAAGCAGATTCGGCCGCTTGCAGCCTCGCCGCGGCTGAGAAGAGAGGGTCGGGCAAGCCAGGCATGCAGGGCAGTTCGTCGTCCTCCTCATGGGCCTTTGCGCTGCCCGCTTCTGCGCTGCCCGCTTCTGCGCCGCCCGCATCCACGACTCGAACTGGGTTGTCGGCCGCTTGCAGCCTCGCCTCTCCTGACACGGGAGCGTCTGGCAAACCAGGCGTGCGAATCAGCTCGTCATCCTCCTCTTCCTTCTCCTGCTCCGCATGCGCCTTTCCGCTGAACGCTGCTTCAACTACAGCGCTGCCTGCATCCACGACTCGAAAAGGGTTGTCGGACCCTTGCAGCTTCCCCGCGGCCGAGAGTTGAGGGTTGGGAAAACCAGGCGTGCGAAGCAGCTTGTCCTCCTCCTCCTCCTCTTCATGGGTCTTTGCGCTTGCCACTCCAGCGGGGCCTGCTTCAGCGCTGCTCGCAGCCAAGTCTCGAAAGTGGTTGTCGGCCCCTTGCAGCATCGCCGCGGCCGAGATGGAAGGGTCTGGCACACCGGGCGTGCGGACCAGCTCACCCTCCTCCTCCTCCTCCTCCTCCTTCTTCCCGCCCTCCAGTGCCTTGGCGCTGCCCGCTTCGGCGCTATCTGCTCCAGCTACAGCGCTGCCCGCGGCCCCAACTCGAAGGAGATTTTCGGCCGCTTGCAGCCTCGCCGCGGCCGCGAAGAGACCTTCGTGCACACAAACAGTGCGCGACAAGTCATTCAGTGATGCTGCTGACAGGTCATTCAGTGCTGCTGCGGGGTTCGGGCAAGACGCCTCCTCCTCCTCCTCCTCATTCTCCCCTTCCTCCTCACAGTCTGCCCGCTTCCGCCGCCAGACCATTCCGTAGCCGTCCGTGCGAGGCCGCAACCAATGTATGTAATCGACTTTGTCGTGGATGTCCCGCGTGGCAACCCGGAGGGCCGCTGCCCGCTTGCGCATGCGTTCGTACTGCTCGTACGACTGCTGCTCAACTGGCCCTGCCTCCCCCGGGATGTTGGACCCACCTAACCGCACCGCTTCTTCTTCGAGATCGAGCCACATCAGAAAGCTGCGCCCGTCGTCGCGGACGGCAGTCCACGTCAGCTCGGAGTCGAAGCGGACTGTGAATGTATACCCTCGGTCGTCTATCCAGTCGCAGCCGAGGCAGCTCCGCACTGATCTGGCCAGACTCGAGGCCTCCTCGCAGGCACTCCCTTGGGAGTCGGCGAAGGCCAGCGCCCCACCACTCGAGCCTGCTTCTGAGGGGACCAGCACATCGGCGGTCGCCAGGGCGGCGGGCACTGGGGCGGCAGCCCGAAGGGCCTGCCGCAGAAACGCCTCTGCTGCTGGCTTCTCTGCCCCCGGCACGCCTGCCCTCTCAGTACCGTGCCGCCTCCCCACCCAGGATCTCCACGCGCCATTGACGCCGACATCAGAAGCCTTCTTGGCATCGTGTCGCGACCGCCCCCAAGACTTCCATGCGCTATCGACGCCAGCATCACAGTTGTTCTTAGCATCATGCCACGTCCACCCCCAAGATTTCCATGCATGGTCGGCGCCGACATCAGAGGCATTCGCGATTTCTAGCTGCGTCCCAGCCCAGGATGCCCATGCCCAGTCGACGCCGACATCAGAGGCCTTCGAGGTTTCGAGCCGCGTCCCAACCCAGGATGCCCATGCCCAGTCGACGCCGACATCGGTGGCCGCTTCAGACAGATTAGAACCGGCATTGGCCCTACGTCTGCACCTCGACCGCTCGCCGTCGTCCTCGGCACTGGCCGCCTTCCGAAGGCGGAGCCCCTCCGACGCCGCATCTGCCCACGGATCAAATACTGGAACCTGCTGGTCAGCAAGCTGCGGACACTGCGCCATCGCGGCTCCGCCGCGACGGCCGCCACGGCGCCCGCAGCCTCCGCAGCCTCCCTGGCCTTCGCTGCGCCAGCCGCCGCTGCTGCCCTCCGGCGACTCCGCCGAGAAGCTCATTCTCGCGCTGGCGGCCTGGGGGGTGGAAGCGCCCTCTCGACTACCAGCCTGGTCCTTGGCACCCCTCCCCGTCCTTCCGCGTGGGAGGACGGGGGGGGGACGGAAAGGGAAGAGCGGGAGGCTGAAAAGGAGGCGATAGGAGGGAGAGGGGGGTCCACGGATGGGGGAGGGGGGGGCATAATAGGAAGCGGAGCGGGAGAGGGAGGGAGATGATGAAGAGCGGGCGGACGTGGACGAGGGGGAGGACAGGGAGGGGAGGAGCAGGGAGAAACTGGATGAGAAGAAGGAATAACTCGGTGGAGGACGGGAGGGGGAGGCGGGAGATGGAGTGCAAAACGACGGGGGCTGGGGTGTGTCCAAAAGATTGATGCTCCGAGGGCATGCGACCAAGAATCGCCACCTTCTGGATCACATCGGATCCGTTTGGCACTTCTGGAGCTTGAGGGCGAGGGGTGGTCGGTTAATTGAGAAATCGCAACATAATGTTGGCAAGCGTGGACCCCAGACAATCAGTCCATGGCCACATGGTGCAAGCAAAATGGTATGAGCTAATGTGGTGCAAGCTGTATGGTGCAGCGCACGTTGTGCAACCCAGGGGTGGCAACAGGGCGGCAACGGGCGGCAAGATGGCGAAATTTCGCCAGACCCACCCACCGCACGATCCAGGCGGCAACGCGAGGCAACGTGGCGAAACCTCGCCGGAACCACCCAGCACACGAAGCGGCAACAAGGCAGCAACGAGGCGGCAACGGGCGGCAACGTGGCGAAACCTCGTCGGACCCACCCAGCGCACAAAACGGCAGCGAAGCGGCAACGGGCTGCAACGTGGCGAATCCTAGACGGATCCACCCAGCGCAGAGAGCGGCAACAAGGCTGCAAAGAGGCGGCAACGGGCGGCAACGTGGCGAAACCTCGCCGGACGGAGGACGGCCGTGCTCGGGCACGGCATTATCGCCCTCCACCCGGCTGCCCGGAAGCCGCACGCGCACCAGCAGCAGCAGCAGCAGCACGCGCAGCTGCAGCGGCTCCGCCACTGGCTCCACCGGCGCCGCCACCGCCGCAAGCCGCGCCGCCCCCTCGAGCACCACCTCCATGAGCTCCGCATCAGCCGCGGCCGTGCCGCTACCCGCATGAGCAGCAAACGCCATCGCACCAGCATCGCCATGGCCCTGGCGCACTGGGAGATCGTCAACTAAGGCATCGTCGAGCTCATCATCACTAGGAGCGTCAAGGACAGCAGAGGGGGAGACCAGCATCTGCACCAAGATGGTCGGCAGCAGGCGCAGGTCGGGCGCGGCCCCATCGCCTCGCCGACCTGGGACCGTCACAAGCCACCTGCCCCACCATTGGCAACTGCTTGCCTGCTCCTCCCGCTTCCGTGCTCTTCACCTCGGCCGCCATGCTCAGCGCAGCGGGGCCCGCTGCCCCTGCGGCACGGCCGCCACGCCCGCGCCGCCGCCGCCGCTGGGCGCCCGCAGCGCCAGGCGCAGGCTCGGCAGGTGCCGCAGGGCGGCCGCGGATCTTGGCCACGGCAGCGTGCAGGAGGCCCTCGGCCGCGCGCAGGGGGCGCACCCCGTTTGGGGCGCTCGGCCGCGAGGAGCGCGCCTCGCGCGGCCTCCTCGGCGCACTTGCGGCTGGCCTCCAGGTTGAGCGTGCCAGGCATCGGCGTCCTGGCGAGTGCCGCCGCCGCAGGGGGGCACGTCCGAGCGGCAAGACGATTGAGCCAAGAATGCGCTGGAGGGGGATGATGGGAAGAGGTATAGTGGAAGGGGGAGGGCGAGGGCGAAACGGATAATGACGTGGAGGAGGAGGAGGAGGAGGAGGAGGAGGAGGAGGACGACGACGATGACGAACAGCTCGACGACGACGCCGAAGGCGCAGGCAGACCAGGAGCAGGAGGACGCGCGAACACTCTGCGCAGCCACCTTGGCTCAAAACATACTGTTTGGGGATACTAGACTCTGGCAACAACTTTACTATCTTGCGCAACTGTGTATATATATGTATACATTGACAGATGTATAGAGACAAAGACAGAGAGAGTGAGACAGAGAGAGAGAGAGAAAGAGAGAGAGTGAAAGAGAAAGCGAGCAAGACAATCAAAGGCAACAGCGGGGAATGGGGATTCCTCGCTGCAATGTCCCGGCGGAAAACCGCGTCCTCCTTCTCCTCCTCCTCCTCCTCCTCCTCCTCCTCCTCCTCCTGCCCCTCCTCCTCCTCCTCCTCGGCCTCATCAGCGCGAGCGGGTTGAAATGTGTCCTGTAGTTGCGGTTGCAGTTGCGGTTGCGCGCGCGGGCGGGCTGAAACGTGTCTTCTAGTTGCGGTTGCGGTTGCGGTTGCGGCTGCGCCCGCGGGCGGGTTGAAATGTGTCCTCTAGGCGCGGTTGCGGTTGCGATTTCGCCCGCGGGCGGGTTAAAAGGTGTCCTCTAGTTGCGGTTGCGGTTGCGGTTGCGCCTGCGGGCGGGATGAAATGTGTGCTCTGGGTGCGGTTGCGGTTGCGGTTGCGCCCGCGGGCGGGTTGAAATGTGTCTTCTAGTTGCGGTTGCGGTTGCGGTTGCGGTTGCGCCCGCGGGCGGGTTGAAATGTGTCCTCTAGGCGCGGTTGCGGTTGCGATTTCGCCCGCGGGCGGGTTAAAAGGTGTCCTCTAGTTGCGGTTGCGGTTGCGGTTGCGCCTGCGGGCGGGATGAAATGTGTGCTCTGGGTGCAGTTGCGGTTGCGGTTGCGCCCGCGGGCGGGTTGAAATGTGTCCTCTGGGTGCGGTTGCGGTTGCGCCCGCGGGCGGGCTGAAATGTGTCTTCTAATTGCGGTTGCGGTTGCACCTGTGGCCGGGTTGAAACGTGTCGTCTGGTTAATCTAGTTGCGGTTGCGGTTGCGGTTGCGCCCGCGGGCGGGGTTAAAGGTGTCCTCTAGGTGCGGTTGCTTTTGCGCTTGCGCCCGCCGGCGGGATGGAGTGTCCTCTAGGTGAGGTTCCGGTTTCGCCTGCGGGCGGTCTGAAGTGTGCCATCTAATTGCGGTTGCGGTTGCGGTTGCGCCCGCGGGCGGGTTAAAAGGTGTCCTCTAGTTGCGGTTGCGGTTGCGGTTGCGCCTGCGGGCGGGATGGAATGTGTGCTCTGGGTGCGGTTGCGGTTGCGGTTGCGCCCGCGGGCGGGTTGAAATGTGTCCTCTGGGTGCGGTTGCGGTTGCGGTTGCGGTTGCGCCCGCGGGCGGGTTGAAATGTGTCCTCTAGGCGCGGTTGCGGTTGCGGGTGCGCCCGAACGGTTTGAAATGTGCCCTCAAAAATGCCTCTCCAGTCAGTTCAGTTCAGTTCAATTCAGTTGAGTCCAGAGGGCACGGAATTTCACCCGGCTCCGCCGGGAAAAAACAAATTATCCCAGAGCGATCCTACCTAGGAGTTGGAGCCCCGAGGAGAGCAATATTAGTAGTAACGGTAAACGCCGTCCTCCTTCTTCTCCTCATCGTCGCAGTTGTAGCAGTAGCGGTAGTAGTAATAGTAGTAGTAGTAGTAGTAGTAGTAGTAGTAGAAGTAGTAGTAGTAGTAGTAGTAGTAGTAGTAGTAGTAGTAGTAGTAGTAGTAGTAGTAGTAGTAGTAATAGTAGTAATGATAATACAGCTTAATACCTACATCTACAGCTAGACCTACATCCACATCTACACATACAGCTACAGCTACATGCACATATGCATCTACACACACATCTACATCTACAACTACACTCACATCTACATCTACATCTACACCTTCAGATACACCTACATGTACATCTACATCTACACCTACACCTACATCCACATCTACATCTACCCCTACATCTAACCATACATATACGCTATGCTGCTCTATGCTGCACTATGCTATGCTATGCTAGGGTATGCTAGGCTGCCCTATGTTATGCTAGGCAATGCTATGCTATGTTATGCTGCGCTATGATATGCTATTCTATGCTATGCTACGATGCGCTATGCTATGCTATGTTGTGCTGTGCTGTGCTATGCTACGCTAGGTCATGCTATGATATGCTATGCTGCGCGATGCTATGCTATGATATGCTATGACATGTTGCGATGTGCTATGTTATGCTATGATATGATATGCTATGCTGCGCTGTGATATGCTAAGCTAAGCCATGACATGCTATGGTATGATGTGGTATGCTGCGCTATGCCATGCTATGCTATTATAGGCTATACTATGCTGCGCTATGATATGCAACGCTATGCTATGCTATGATATGATGTGCTATGCTATGCTATGCTATGATAATGATGCGCTGCGCTAAGCTAAGCTAAGCTGAGCAAGGCTAAGCTAAGCTAAGCTAAGCTAGGCTAGGCTAGGCTAGGCTAGGCTAGGCTAAGCTCAGCTCAGCTAAGCTAAGCTAAGCTAGGCTAGGCTGAGCTAAGCTAAGCTAAGTTAAGCTAGGCTAAGCTAAGATAAGCAGCGCTAAGCTAAGGGGACGTAACTAGGGGAACCGCGGGGCGGATACCGGGGGAACCGCCCTGGCCGTTTCCACTGCCCGGCCCCTTTTAAGAAAGAGAGTAAGAACCCTCTAGGCAGAGCCTAGGTAGGGAATAAACCTGAGCTAAGATGAAGCTGAGCTAAGCTAAGATGCAATAAGCTAAGCTAAGATGAGATAAGCAACGCTAAACGAAGGGGACGTAACTGGGAGAACCGCGGGGCGGATACCGGGGGAACCGCCCGGGCCGGTTCCCACTGCCCGGCCCCTTTAAGAAGGAGAGTAAGAACCCTCTAGGCAGAGCCTAGGTAGGAAACAAATTTTAAGGACGATGATAAAACACCGAAGACGAACAGCCATACGGGACTCGGACTAATTTCAATTCACTGCGCCCGATCAGTACTGGCCATTTGGGCCGCGCGGCGGCTGGGATCAAACAGTGGGCTGACTGGAAAACAGGTCGTCTCGATTTGAAATTTCGAAAATGAGGCCTGGGCCAGGGACCACGACTGGACAGGATGCACCGCGTGTCTCCCTGGGCCTCCTCGGCCAAGCGCGCCTGTCCGCGACCGCAAATCGGCGGCACCGAGGCGGGGCCGGCAGGACTTCCACCCTGCTCGGGCCTCAGGCCCCCTCGAGCCAGTCTGGCAGCTGCCGGAAGGGAGCGAGGGAGCAGGAGGGGCAATGGACAGGGAAAGGGAAGATGACTCCTGTTCCTCTGCCGCATCCTACCCCTGCTCTCCCGGGGGACTCGAAGGGGCAGCGCGAACGCCCCCCAAAACGGCACTAGAGACCGCCAGCAGGCCATCATAGATTCAATTGGTTTGAATATGAGTGTTCTCCAGCCGAATACTGATGAAGGTGTCTGAGGCGGGACAGTATACCGAGCGGGCGCTTGAGACTAGAAGGTGGCATGCTGCACATGGTGAACACATTGTGGGACGTAAGCAAGCAACAACAGTGCGTCTACACCGTTCATTGGTTGAGCGGTGTGACCAGCACTGTGGCACATTCGCCTTTGGATGCAAACACTTGTACAGAATGTTACCAAACATCTCAAACGAACCCTGTACGAAGCCTGAGGGAATGCACGGTCTCGGAATAGACCCCCTCACAGCCAGACAACCAAATCTAGCTCGACGCTCGTTTCGCGGTCTGTTCTATTCTGGCTTTAGCGCCCAAGACTGTCACAAGACGGCTCAACCATTGTGTATATAAACAGCCCAAGGCTGTCGCAAGTGCGCTTAGAACGCCTCCAAGACGACCCCATGGCGCCCCAAGATGGCCCACCGTGGCCCCAAGACAGCCCACCAAGAATAGCTAAGATCCTACAAGAGAGCCCCCCCCCCTGCGGCTTCCAACGCTCCCAAGGAGCTAATCATGACCACCCAACGCTTCCAACGCTTCCGTGGCTCCAAGGCTCCCAACGCTTCCAACGCTCCCAAGGACCTATCTCCACTCCTTGTCATTCTCCTCCTTCTCCTTCCAGAAACTAGCGAGGGTTGGGCCGACGGCCACTGGTTACCTGCCACTCTGGAAGCCTTCGGCATCCCCCGAATAACTCTGAGAAGACAAAGATGTTAGTCTCCACGGTCACCGTGACAATCTTCCAGAGCAATCCTTTGCCGAGTCCAGAAATTCGACAAGTGCTCGAAAACCATGAGCATCGTCGCGCAGCTGCTCCTGCAATTCCAATGCATTCCAGGCTCGTTGATGCCGCTCGGGCTATCCAAGCATATTGTTTTGCGCTGTCGGGATGCTGACGAGATCTGCCGCCAGAAGCACGATGGGGAAGATGCAACTATCTCTGTGTATGGTTGACTTTCAGTCCATGGCCCATGCTGTCGGTCAGTACCCTGCCCTTTGGGGAAGGTGACCCTCTGCAGCACGTGGCCACCACATACGGATTCAAAAGTATTGCTGGTCCTCCGACACTACGGCGGCATCAAGGCCGCCGCAAGCCCTCCTTGCTTTCGCAGGAGCCCGAGAACTACTTGCGGGGCCCAGGCCCCACGCTTTCCGCGTCTTCCGCACGCACGCGCGCCCCGCGGCCCGTGGGCCCACGGGCCCCCTCTGCCCCTCGGCCTGCGGCGCTTGGCCGCGCTTCTCCACCTCTGGACTCTGGATCCCGCTGCCTCTCCGCTGTGCGCCTGCTGCTCCTCCCTCACCTCTGCGCGCACCTCGTGAAGCCTCCCCTGTGGCCGTGATTCCTCCATCTGGGCACCCCTGGAGCCCTCGGACGCTTCGCGGGGACTGGTCCGTTTCCCAAGTCGCCTTTGGGCGCTCTTGGGGCCCTCCCTGGAAACGACACCCGAGGGTGGCAAATTGCGAAGGACTTTGGCTTGCCGTCTTAGAAATCGTTCGACTTCTCGTTCGAAGATGTTAGACGCCTGGGGGTGAGGCCTCCCGCCGAGGGCCACGGCCGACCGCGCCCTCGCCGCCTGCGCCTGGGGCGCAGCCTGAGCCTGGCAGAGCATGGACTTCCCACAAGACTTCCCAAACCGACGCTGCCGGGGCGCTCTGAGAGCGCGGGAGGACTTCATTTGAGATCGCTAAGCGCAGTCTCGGGGACCTGTCGGGGCTGGTAGACGAGCTGGTGTACGCGGACGACACGCTCATCGTCGCGAGCGCTCCCGAGCACGCAGAGCAATACATGAAGGCCGTGGAAAGGGCGGGCGCCAACTACGGCCTCGACTTCCAACTGGGGGAAGCTGGAAATCTTATCCGTGGGCAGCGATGCTGTTATTCGCCGGCCGGACGGGGCCGCCATCTCCCTGAAGACAATCATCGTCTACCTCGGCTCCGTGCCCTCCGCAGACGGGACGATGAAAGCTGAATTGGGCCGACATTTAGGGCAAGCGCGAACAAAATTCGACTTGTTGTGCCGTGTTTGGAACCGCAGCAGCATCCCCGTGAACAGGAACATACTCGTATATGAAGCGTGCGTGCAGACAAAACTGTTGTACAGCCTGCACACGTCGTGGTTTAAGCTGGACGAGCTGGCGCGCATCGACGCCTTCCAAGCAAGGTGCTTGCGAAACATCTTAGGCATCCAACATTCGTACGTCAGCCGAGTGTCGAATGAAAGCGTGCTGACTCGCGCGCGCCGGATGAAGCTCTACAGCGTTATTTTGCAGCGTCAGCTCATGTAGTTTTTTAATGTGGTTTGTAAGGGAGATGATCACCCTTTGCGTTCAGCTATTTTCAAACCGTCCTCCCTTGACCTCCGCCCCCCCTCCGGCAAGCGGAAGAGAGGCAGACCGCGACAGATGTGGTCCGCCGAGTTGTACAAACTTGCAAGTGATGTATGTGCCAATCTTGAGGTTTCAATTGACCGGTTACGCACAATCCCAGTTCGAGATTGGAAGCAGGCTGTGCGTTCATTCTGCTTGGCGCGTTAAGTGCGCCATATTGCTTCTGTGCCTTCTGACACACGGCTTTGACTAACTGACTGACCCCAGGAGAACGCGAGGTAAAACCCAAGACCCTATCTTGGTGTGTGGGGGGGGGCTACATTCCTTCGAAAGGCCTCTGAGGTGCTCCCTCCCCTCCAGAGCGGGATGCGGGAGCAGAGAGATACCGATACCGCGACTCCCCAAGCATATTCTCCCGCGGTGCGTTCTGGCTGGGATTTCTGGCCGAGTCCAGCCGTGGCGACGAAGTGCCGGGCAGCAGCATCGGTATCTCCTCGTCTGAGGGGAGGACGAGGAGGAGGGGGATCATCGTCGTCGTTGTCGAATGTCGGATGAGGCGTCTGCCGTTCTCGGACCTCTGGGGGTGGGCAAGGGTGGCGCAAAGTACCGCTTCCGCCACCCTCCACCCCGAGCCCTCTGTGACCCCGAACCCAGCCGATTGTCGAAGAATGCCTTCAGCCGACGCCCCCAGGATGGCCGAAGGGGGCCTCGGATTTGCTGAAGCGCAATGCCGATGGAGCATCAAGCCTGTCGGCTGGGGGCGGCGCGCAACTCGCAGAAGATTGACGCACACAGCAGCCCTGCACGGGTGCCACACGTTGGGCCACGGCCCAGGGGGGGGGGGGGAGGGAGGGAGGGACGGGGAGGAGGCCCGCGCGCCTCGAAGTTGCCGCGGGTGGAGTAGGCGCCCAGCTGCGTCTGGAGCGGGCGGGCGCCCACGCTCGCCCGCGCTCGCTCGGCTCGCTGGTGCGCACGGGGGAATTGGAAGGGGGAGGGAGGAGGATAGGAGGGAGGATGAGAAGGGGACGCGGGGAAGGGGGAGGGGGAGGGCAGGCAGGCAGACCCTCTCCTACCTGCTGCCTTCTTCGGCTGCGGCAACAAGAAGCGGACCAGGAGGAAGGACAACTATCCCATGCCCGAGACTCTGTTGTTATTCAAAAGGGTCCACGAGGTCTTGACCCCGTGAGTGTGCGCGTGGTGGGGCCCAGATCGCCCTAACGAGTCAACGGCCCCCACCCATTCCCACCCTCGCTCACAGAACATAGTAAGGACTCGCGGAACATTTTGAGATCGCAATTGGAACAGACTACAATCTGACGAACGGACGGAGCCCGCACGCGGTCCCGCTTCCGACCGGTGGGCGAAGGAACAATTACACCTGAGAAAACCCCAATCAGTGGATGATTTGAAAATTGATATTACGGATCTTGAGATCGATTATGAGATCGATAATGAGATCGATAGTGGAATCGATGGTGAGGACGATTGTAAGGTCGATCGTGAGACCGAGAACGAAATCGATTCAATGAGATCGATAATGAGATCGATCGCGAGATAGCTCATGCGATCTCTAGTGAGATCGCTTGGGAGATAGATAGTGGGATCGATTGTGAGATCGATAATGAGATCGATCGAGAAATCGGTCATGAAATCGATGGTGAGACCGATCGATAAAAAAATCGACCAAAAACCCGGAAACCTGGGAACCTCGCCGCTCTCCGAAATCGGCCCGGAACCCGGAACCGGGAACCCGGAAACCCAGAACCCAGTCTGCCACCAAAATCGGCGGGGAACTTTCGCCAAATCCTTCAACATGCGCGAGGACCCCTTCAGTGCAAGCACTGATTGGGGAACTACGCGGGCCCCGCAAGGGCCGGAACGGCAAACCATCCGACGAGCGCGCGGCGAAGATGAAGCATGCGCTGGGCCGACCCAACACTGTAACGTTTAAGCCAAAATTTCACGGCGCGCATTTCGCTCGCTGATGACAGCATTTCGCCCGCTCTCGCGCGGCCCCGTTGCCGCAGCGCTTTCATGGGCTTCGCGGACCAAACATGCGCCGCGCCTGCAAGGAACGCCACTTCCAAGCGAAATGTGCACGGAACGCGGGCGAGGGCGACACAGGGCCCGCCTGCGCGGGGCAACAAATCTGGGCAAGTGAGAATATATGCGCCGCGCCAGGGCGGAAGCGCCACTTTCATGCGAAATCTACATTCTCGTCCTCTCGCGCGTCCACGAAACGGCGTCCGAAATATGTGCGCCGCGCCCCAGCGGGAGCTCGATTCTCTGGAAACATGAGTGCGGCGCCGAAGCGAGAGCGACATTTCGCCCTCTCGCGCGGAATGCGCACCACGTCCCATTCCTGCCACGCATGTTGCGACGTGGGCCACAAGACGTCCATGCTGAGAGCAAAGGCGTCGACATTGTGCTGTTGTTTGACAGGGAGGGTGGGCCCCTCCGATCGTCCGGCTATGGGCTGGCTAGGTGGCGAAGTAAGAGAGTATACGAAGAAGGAAATCCTTGCGACGAGCCCCACCCATGTTCACGACGTGAAAAAGAACAATGTGCCACACCATTGCGGATGATGACATGGCAAGGAACCAGATTTCTTGTGGAAGATCAGCGGGGAACCCGAGTGTTACACAACCCACTCGGACGTAGGACCTTAGGGGGAGGTGTAGAAGAGAGGCGGGAGTGTGGAAGCAAGATGTGGAACATGGCACGCAGTGCTTGGCAGAAATGGACCTCCAAGGAGCCCGAGAAAGCGGCGACATGTTCTCAGTTCGCAGCCCCCAGTCACGAAGAGGCTTCAAATAAGACGTCATCCCGCTGGACCTCTCAGTACACACAGGTCGCCTTCTGAACCAACTCGACCTCTTCGCATAGCTGAATATAAGTCATCGCCCCGCTGGACCTACCCCAGGAACGTGGCGATAGTTTCGCGGCTCGCAGCGGGCAGCGATGGCGAGGTGTCATCTGAACTGACTGAAACTTCATTCCGCTGGACGTCCCAAGACCACACGAGAGCGTCGATAGACTCGCAGCTCGCAGCCCCCAGCTGTCGACGGCGAGGTCTCATCCAATCTGAATGAGCGTCATCCCGCTGGACCTCTCAACAGCCCTCGAACGCGGCAACAATTTTGCAACTCGCCCCCCCAAGGATGGCGAAATCTCGCTCTGCTGCAAAGCGCCGCGCCACGACGGCCCCCAACAACAGCCCATGAAAATGGCGACACCGCCGCACCTCGGAACCCACAGGGACGACACAGTCCCGTTCTGACCTGCGCATCGCATCACTAAGATGGTCCCGTTAGAAACACGCAGAAGTGGACACCGTTTGGCAGTCCGCACCCTGCCCCCCACAGGGATTGCGAGGTCGAATGTGAGTCCGCATGTGACGTTAGTGCGATGGGCCTCGCAGCAGCCTTCGAAAATGGCAACAGTTTCGCAGTTCGTAGCCCACCAAGGCTGGCGAGGTTTAGCCTGGGTTCGTATATGAAGGCACTGCGCTGCCCTCCCCCAGCAGCCCTCGAAAGTGGCGACAATGTCGCAGTTCGCAGCCCCACAGAAAGTGGGTAGGTACACTTGCGCAGTTCGCAGCCCCACGTGACTGCGCTGGGGTCTCCAGCAGCCCTGGCAAGTGGCGACAGTTTCGCATATCGCAGCCCCCCCAAAGGCCCCAAGGGTGGTGTGGTGATCTGGGTCCGAGTACAACATCACCGCGCTGGCCCCGAAAGAGCCCTCGACAGTGGCGACGGTTTGCCAATTCGCAAGCCCCCGTAGATGGCGAGGTCGAATATGAGTCTCTGTGCGTATCACATCACTGCGCTGGGCCCAGCAACAACCCTCGACAGTGGCGACAGTTTCGTAGTTCGTCACCCCCCCCCCCACCCCCTCACAAGGATGGCGAGTTCTAGCCTGAGTCCGCGTATGGTGTCAATGCGTTGAACGCCCCACCAGCCGTCAAAAGTGGGGACCAATTCGCAGTTCGCAGCCCTTCCATGAGATGGCGAGGTCCATTTCAAGTCTGCGTATAACGTGACTGCGCTGGGCCATCTGTCACCCGTCGAAAGCGGCGTCAGTTTCGCAAATCTGAACCCTCCCAGGGATGGCGACGTCGAGTCCGAGTCCGCGTGCGGCGTCACTGCGCTCGGCCCCCATACGAACGAAGCAGCCATACGCCAAAAACGCGAGGGCAAGGACAGGCAGAGCGACACGCCAAATGCGCGCAACAAAAAGTTACGTCAAGCAGCCTGCCGAAGTGCAGAGACACAAAATTCAACATAGCAATACAAAGCGCCCGACTGCGAAGCAGAAACAGAAAAAGCAGAGCGCCCCACGACTGTGAAACACAATGCCTTTTTTTCACTGCTAATCATCGGTGCGAGCCCGGCCTGGGATGACATTGCCCGCTGTCGCCGGACAGCTGATGCGATGCGAAATCCCATGAAAACGCATCGGCTCCACCTGCGAGGAGGAGGGGGAGGAGGAGGAAACAACCAATGCGAATGTATGAAATTATTCGTCTACGCTGCACAAAGAAAATGCGCAACGAATTCAGACCATGAGTTTTCGTCAGTGAGGCGACGCATCAAGGCGGATCCAGAACAGAGGCAATGGCGAATCTTATTGCATAGGCACTTTGCCCATTCGTGTCTTGGGTGCCCGGGCGCCCGCGCGCACAGGTCAGCGACCGGTTTCGCAATATCTAATTGAAAAATCAATATCCTCAAAACATCTGCACCACTTGCCCGTCCTTTCCAAACTATGCCAATTGATGCTTTCCTCGTCGAGAACTGCACGGCTGCGCCCCGGCTTTTTCCAGGGCGGTTTTGATGGACATCGCGAGATGTAAGAGTGGGTTGCATTGAGAAGTTGCCGTAGACAGCGCGCTTGAAATCCATCCAGTCTCCTCCTTTCTTGTTTGTTCACCCAAGCTGAGCTTCAATAATACATGACTTTGCTTGTAATGAGCGCCCCGAACACTTCGAGCTTTCTCCGCGCACTGACTGCGGTGTGTTTCCATGCTCTAGCACATCGTTGAAATTCTCCCCATGCGGTCCCAACCTCTTGCTTAATTCGTGCTTGGGTTTCCCATCGCTGTAAATAGAAGCACCCAACTACTGTATTTTTTCCAACTTGCTTTGATGATATTGCCATTTGGGTCTCGCAAGCTGATGCCGCATCCAATTTGAAGCAATTGGAATTTGTTCCAATGTATTTCCACGCCAATTTCTGCACCAGCTTCCGCGATCGCGTCCAAGACGCGCTGCAAGCAAGTCTCGCGTTTACCAGCCAGAAGGGTATCATCGGCACACAGAAGCATAGATGTTTCCCCATCCCACAATGATCGGAGCGCGTCTTCTCCCAGTTTGTCCTCTGCGCGCTTGATTACGACACTCGTGGCCATCTCAAACAGACAGGGTGAGAGTGGGCACCCCTGGGCCATGCCAGACATTTGTTTCCGCGCCTGGGACCTCTTCGAACCTTCTGCCACGCAAGAACTTCTGTTTTCACGCACGCGACCACCGATGCGAAGCACGTTGTCTGGCACGCCAGATTCCCACAAAACTTCCAAAAGAGCTGGGGCTTCAATAGAACCAAACGCCCTTTTCCAGTCCAGGGCCAACAAAACAATTCTCACATCTCGCCGTGCATGCGCAATTTCAACATGCCGGCGCACGGCGCGCGCAGCGTCAGACGTGCCCCGTTTTCCTCTGAAGCCAAATTGGGTTGACGTCAGCCGTTCTTCTGCACCTGCGCGTTGAAGTTTCCCAAGCAAGCTTGCACGCAGTTTGCGCACGACGCAAAGCAAACTGATAGGGCGGCAGTTGTCGCATTGATCGACGGGGCCTTTGTTTTGTACATGGTCGATACAAGAGCGCGTCGCCATTCTGACGGTATTTGCTTCGTTGTCCAACATGTATTTACCAGCGTTGCAACCCATCGGAATCCTTGTGGGTCGAGCGCCAAAGCTTTCCAGCATTCAGCTGGGATGTCATCGGGTCCGCTGGATTTCCGACAGTTCAACTTCGATATTGCCGTTCCCACTTCTTCATCGTCAAAACCATCGCCAGGGATGCGTAAAGGAGGCCCCAGAGAGCCCGTGTCCATGAGAGTCGCCAGACGCACTTTCCATTGGTTTTTTTTTTTCCAAGAACTCAGCCATTGTATATGCTTTGCCTTCGCTGTCCACTAGTTCGCCCTTCAAATTGCGGAGCCTTCCTTGTTTGTGCGGTTTTGGCCGGCACGCCTCCTTTATGGCATCCCACTCCCCAGCGCCGATCGTGGCATCAGCCCATGCGATCTTATCTTGTTTAACAGATTCCCGTATTTCTTTCAACAGTTGTTTTTTCCAATATCTTCTTGTTTCGGGAGCGCGCAATGCTTCGTTCAGCAATCAAGTCCAAAATGCGTTGCGTAACCCATGGCTGCTTTGTCGCACGTTCCCGGCGTGGTAATTCAGCGTTCGCTGGCGCCACCGCTTCCTGTGCATTCGCCCGAGGATATCCCACTGTATCTGTCACCGCCGCATTTGCCATAAATGTTTGTATGAGTTCGCGAGTGCGGTCGTTGTCCAAAACTCTGACATCGCACGTTCGACTCTGGTTCTGCCGTTCTGGTGGCATACGTACTGCCATGTCAAACGTGACCAAGTAGTAATATGTAGCTAAAGCTGCGTTTTGATGGCGTTGGAAGTTGTCGATTGTGTCCAGCACGCCAGGCTCGCATAACAATGCGTCCAAAACATTGTGTGTTGCGGGGGCGACCGGTGCAAGAGGCAAAACAGCGCACTCTCAAAATGCAACTTTTCTGTCTAGGTTTTCGTTGAAGAAGGCGCTCGCGATTAACGTCCCAGTGCGCACGCAAAACTCTACTCATAGTTCCCTGTTTGGCACATCGACTTCCCGGACGGCTTCGCGCCCCCAGCCGAACTTCCCGACAACGTCGTCTTCTCCAGGATGTTGCTGCCCGACCTTTGCGTTGTAGTCTCCAAGCAGGAACTTTGCGTAGTTTGCTCGGCACGCCCTGTGCTCTTTGTCCAACGTGCTGTAGAAATTGGTACGCTCAGGGAGCGGCTTCAGGTTGTGGGGAGCATAGATGTTGAAGATTCCAAGTGTCTTTCCTTTAATGCACAATTTGAATATGCACGTTCTGTCCGATATTTGCATGCATGACTGCACAACCTTGCAAAGCCTTGGCGTCGCTATAATACCACCCCGGCCCAGGATAGTGAGTCTTCGTCTGATCCAGACAAAATAAACACATACCCTTCATGATGGTACACGTCCGCCTTTGTTTTTCGAGTCTCCTGTACACACAGCACGTGACTACTGTGATGCTCCATGTGTTTAATTAGCTCAAGTGTTTTTTCCCCGGTAAGCCCACATACATTTCAAGTTCCACATTTGGTCGCCTCTACTTCTTGAGTCTCTGGTTGGCTATGTACACGTGGAGTGAAGGTGGTAGCTTTGCCCAAATCGTTCGCTCCAAAGTGGTTCGACTGAGTGGTGCCCCCCAGGGGCCTGGAGGGTGAAATTGTGTCTCTGTACTTGTGGCGTCTTCAAGCTGCGGGCTTACCTTTGCCCGCTCCTTTGGACGCAGCTGCCGCACTTTTCTCCAGTCGTTCCGCAATTGTCTTGCGTAGTTCCTCCCACTCGGGTGTCTTGTGGAGTTCTTCCCACGTTTTCCATTTTGCATCGATCCATTCCATGTGCAACTTACCACTGACAACACATACTTTGAATATCTCTTTCCCCCCCGCTTTGAGCGTCCCGGTGTCCCCGTCGACCTTTAGGAATTTCTTGTCAAAGACCCACTGCGTAAGAAGGTACCGCAGTCCAAATAATAGTGAGGTGGCAGCCCGCTTCTCCACGGGGGCGTCTTTGTTGCAACACGCTCGGCGTGCCCCCTCTTTTGGTTTTTGCTGGCAGCACGCTGCTTGCAGAATTGGTTAATGCTACTTTTGCGACATGTGAAAAATCCGAAAAGAGCATGCCTTTGAACTCTTCTTCTACCGGGCTTTTTTGTAGCTTTTCGATGGCAGGTCGCACTGACCTTCTGCAAGCGTTCTTGTTACCAATTGTTCGGCTTCGGCTACTGTGTTGTACGGCAACCCACCAAAAACCAATGTTGATGTATTGCATTGCCCATTCGCCGAAGATGCTCCGGTAGATCATGGCGTGATAGTTGCTTGTTGTAGGGCTTCCCAGAGTTCTGCGATTTCTTGTCGTAGCTCGCCATGGGTGCTGGCGATGCCTTCCCGCGTCGTTTCGATGTCATCCTCCAGGTTAGTAGTCCTGATATTGATATCCTCCATCTCCGCTTCCATCGTCGTCTTGCAGGCGTGGAAGTCTGTGCTCATGGACTTGCTGGCCCTCATGACCAGAAGCATGTATTGGCGGAAGATATTGTGCATGGTTGCTAGGGTCACTGGCGCATTTGGGTTCTCAATGTCCTCTTCCTTCGGTACGTCGTCTATTTCCGGCTGGAATGCTTTTGAACAGGACGCCGATGCAGCCTTCCCCAGACCGTGTTGAAGAGCAGTTTGTTGGGCAGCGACGTCGGCCCGATCGGTGTCCATGGCAGCACTCGGGCTGCCAAGGCGCGGCTGTTTGAGTGCGCTCTTTGGCGGCGGTGTGGTCAGGGCGTAAGTCTCAGGATGTTCAGGTCGCTTCGGTCCTCCACCAGTCGGTTGCACAGAGCTGCCACCTGCGGAACCATCAGATCGGGGCTGCAGAACTGCCTTCACGGGAGTGCCTGGCATACGAGTTGTCATAATGGATTCCCAGAGGGGCGCAGAAATAAGCAGGAGAAGTAAGAATGGATGTGAGTAAAGAGTGGGTAGGTCGGTGAATTGCTGCGCAAACTTGAGCCAAACTTGTGACAGCTTGAGCCAAACTAGCAGCCCTAGAAAGGGTTGCCACTTTCATTGTTCGCAGCCCCGCAGGGATTGCGATGTCTAATCTGAGTCTGCGTATGACCTCACAGTGATGCCCCTCCCAGCAGCCCTCGAAAGTGTCGACATACTGCCAGGTCGCCGCCCTCTAGGGATGGCGAGGCCTGACCTGGGTCCCCGTATGAGGTCACTGCGCTGGGCCCCCCAGCAGCCCTCGAAAAGGTCGACAGATTCACAAGTCGCAGCTCCCCAGGGATACCGTGATCTGGTATGAGTCCGCGTATGACGTCACTGCGCTGGGCCACTCAGCAACACTCGACAGTTTAGACAACTCACGGTTCCAAGCCCCACATGGATGGCATGATTAAACGTTACCACAGAAAGCGTGACAAAAAAACATAAAAACATTATCGCAGAAATTGGGGAGGCATTCGGTTTGGATCTCAACGCCTTCGAAGCAGTATTGCTAAACATTGGGCGTGCGTCTACTCAACTTGGGCCAGCAGGCGAACCGACGAGAAAATGCTGTATTTCGGTGGTTCTCTGAGTACTGAAGGGAACCCCAAGACAGAGTTGACAAGCCGTACTGGTGAAGCCAAAGGGGCTTTTGAATAACTTAGTGCTGTTTGGAACCACGCAAGTGTATCTCGTCAACGAACAGTTCTAAGACTTGTAAGTTGCATTTTCTCAAAATCGCAATACGAAGTTGAATCCTGTATGCTGCTTGCCGCTGATGAGGAAAAGCTCGACGGCTCTCAGGCTCCGCGTCTGCGGAAGATCCATCAAAATCCACCGGCCTTCATGTCGAGGGGAAGTAATGCTGAGCAAGGCGTCAATCGACAACTGCATTGCAAAGAATGCTGGGATATTATGGACAACTCGCCCGAGATCAACACCGAACGCTGCCTAGACACCTCGGCTTTCTCAGACGGCTAGGCGGGCGATATCTTATCCAATTGGAACATACGCCGCAAATAAGGACGGTCTAAAGTTCCAAGGGGCCACTGTCTGCAAGTTTGCGCCCAGAACGCGGCGGGGGGCAATCCGGTTCTTTGACAAGATCTTCGAAGGAGAGCGATCCACCGTCGCTGGCCTAAGAAAATAAGGGTTGGTCACAAGCCGGGGCACCCCCCTCCCCCTCACAAATTTTAGAAGGGGGGGTCAGAAACCAAGGAAAAAAAACCCTCCCCCTAAAACCTCCTCCCCCCGCCAAGAAACGACGGGGTCCGACCCCCCCCCCCCCCCTCCCGGCAACATGATTCGGAGGGGCCTAGAAGCCCCCCCCCCCCCCCGGAAAACTACTCCAGGGGACCCCCCCCCGGCGACGACGACGACGACGACGACGTGAACGACGACGTCGCCACCGCCAGCAGCAAACTGACGACGACGACGATGGCGACGGCGACGGCGACGCCTACGACGACGAATACGACGACGCCGACGACGGCGACAACGCGAGCGGCCGCAACGGCGCACCTATCCGCCAGGCGCCGGCTCTGATATATTGCTACTATAACTCGACCACGCTCTAATAGAATCCGACTACGGTTCGATCCAGCCCTAATAGAATCGTGCTACGAGGACTGGATCCAGCTCTAAGAAAATCCAATTCGGGCCAATCAAGCTCATATAACGTCCTATACAAGCTCGATCCAACTTCAGCGGAATCCAGTAAGGCTGGATCGAATCCTTACGGGGCTCTACTAAGGCTCAGTCCAACACTAACCTATCAGGGTTGGATTCAGCTCTACTTGAGTCCAACTATCCAGCTAGGGCTCGTTCCAGCTCTAATTCCATCCCACCATGCTTGAATGCAGCGCCGAATAAATGTCACCAGGGGTCGATCCCGTTTTAAGAGAACCCAACTGAGGCAGGATCGAGCTTTAATACAATTATTACAAAGCTCGGTCTTATTAATCGAATATTACGAGGGCTCGACCCAATTCTAACAGAAGCCTGCCGGAGTTCCGTCCAGCTTGAACACCAACCTTTTACGGGCTAGTCAAGAGCTCGAACCCTACGAAAGCTTGGTCCAGCTCTGGCGTAATCCGACTGGGGCTGGATCCAATTATAAAAAGTATACGGGGGTTGGATCCAGCTCTAGCAGAATGCTGCGACGAGCCGACTCAGCTCCAAATGAATATTACTTCGCATGGGTCCAACTCAGATATAATCACATCAAGATTGAATGCACGTCTCATGGCAGTCTTCTACCAGTTAAAATAAGCTTAACTACACCATCGTTGTACGTGTCGATATAGTGCGAATTAATGTTGACGAGAGCTCGATTTATCTTTCTATATAATGTCACTACCATGCACCCAGCTATGATGGAACACATAAAAGGGCTCGGTCTAGCTCTAACAGAATCCTGCCAGGGCTCGAACAAGGTGTAATCAGTGTGATGACATCCCTACTAGTCTCGATCGTCGTCGTAGGCGTCGTGGTCGTCGTAGGCGTCGTCCTGGGCGTTCTCGTCGTCGTCGTCCTCGTCGTCGTCGTCATCATCCTCGTCCTCGTCGTCCGCCACTCGGTCGTCGTCGTCGTCGTCGTCGTCGTCGGCATCGTCGTAGGCGTCCTCGTCGTCGTCGTCGTCGTTGTCGTCGTCGTCGTCGTTGTCGGCGCCGTCGGCGTCGTCGTCGTCGGTGCCATCGGCATCGTCGTCGTGGTCGTCTGGACACCATCGAAGAATCCTCCCCGGCGGGATGAAGGGGGGGGGGGCGCTCTGAACCTTCTGAAGAGTTTCCTGGGGGGGAGGTCCCGGAACCCTCCCTCCCCCCTGTTTTTGGCTGGGGGGGGGCGGGGTCTGCCCCTCCTTCCCTTGCCACCCGCGGCAGAAAACGCTTTTTCAGATCATCTGAGAAACCCACCTGTGAAGTGGGAGAGTGCCGTGGTACAGTACCGCAGACAGAACTAGCTCAATGCCCTTTTCCCCGCGTCGTTGTTGCCACCCCGTCCCCCCCCCCCTTCCCTCCCCTCCCACCCATCTTGCATGCTGCTCTGCCAATGCATTGTCCCCGCCGCCCAACACTGACCTATGCTCAGTGTCTGCGTTCCTGCGCGCTTGCATTCGCGATACAATGTTTTACATTGTTCCTTGGCCTTCGTATCATGTGTTCTTTGTTTTGCCGATGCGCAGTCCAGGCGCGGCCTGCAAGCCCTCCATGGCCTGGATGGCGAAGTCTAATCTAAACCTGCGCGTGACGTTACTTTGCTGGACGCAGCTCCCCCGCCCGCCCCGCAGCCCAGAACGCGTTTCTTTATGTTCGGCGATGACGGGCCTCATGGGGGGGGGGGCGACGGGGGGGTATGACGCAACGCCCCCCCACCGTGTGGCTCCGGCACCGTAGCCGCGCCCGCGCGCGCGACGCGACGAGCGACGAACGAAGAGCGACGAGCGACGAGGACGACGAGGACGACGAGGAGGACGCAAGCAGCATGTGGGTGGCGAAATACCCCACTGCGGCTGTGTACACCACAGAGCTCGCGTTCACCACGGCGCGCGTGTGTACCAAAACGCCTGCGTATACCGCAACGGCCGTGTGCAACGCAGTGCCTGAGTACACCACAGTGCTTGCGTACATTACAGCGCCTGTGTACATGTGTACATCGCAGCTACCATGTGCAACACAGCGCCTGTGTACATCACAGTGCTTGCGTGCACCGCAGCGCCCGTGCACGCCACAGCGCGTGTCTACACCACAGCATCCGCGTGCAACGCAGCGCTGGTGTACACCACAATGTCTGCGTGCATAGGACAAGTAGAAGGAGCATGTACGTGAGGATTCGCTGCGGACAACTAGACGCCACGCCAGGAAAGTGCTGATAATCGGATGCGACGTGTTTCCCTCCTCCCTCCTCTTCCACCTCCACCACCTCGTCCTCCTCCTCCTTCTCTTCCTCCTCCTGACCCCCTGTCGTGCGGGTTGGTGCTACAGCGCACGTGCGCATATCAGCGCGCACCGCATAATGGTCGATTGAATCGGCCCACTTGGTTCTCGCACGGCCAATTTAGCTGGAGCCTCATGGGCGCAGATGGGAGGAACCAGGGCGATGCGGGCGGACTCGGGAGGGCTCGTAGATTCCAGCGGCGCTCCGTTGTCCAGAAGCATTATTTTCGATGGTTTTCTGTGGAATCCACAAGCGCTCCATTTTGTCATGAGGATTCGTTCTAGCATTCTATCGTCAACAGTGGTGCTGTGTTGCACACGGTTGTTTTATGGTGCACGCGTCGCCAAGTCGACACACACACACACACACACACACACACACGCACGCACGCAAGCACGCCCCAAAGCCCATCCACGGGACACAATTTCCGCCGCGCGCGGATGTTGTCCAAAAGCCCAGGGGACCGAAATCGGCCTCCAAGATGCCAAGATCGCGAAACAAGGACCGTCGCGACCAGGGACTCTGGCGGGAAGGCCCCCGCCAGCTCTCCTGCATGCTTGCTCCGCCCCGCTCCGAAGGGCTCTAAAACTCCAGTGGAGGCATCTGGAGCACCCCCGAACAACAAAAACTACCCCAAACTGTCAAGCCATAGATGCAACTGTCAGAATTACTCATGTCCGAAATCTCTACTGTGTCTAGTTGTTAGAAACTTCGATGTTTGAATAAAATTGTGTTCCTCTTTTCCTCCTCTCTGCCCTCTACTCTTTACTGCCTACTACTCCCGATCCTCAATGTTTTGCTTTCCGACTCTACGACAAGCGGCGCCGCGCCCTTCCGCACCGACACCGACGCGCGGGCTATACGCAAGGGGGGTTGCGGGCCATGGGCCCATCCTCTCCAGGCGGTGCTCCGTCCATCCAACCCGGAGGCCCACCGCGGCCACCATCGCCGCCGGCCGACCAGGCTGGCCCTGACGGCGCCGGGGCCCCCGACGGCGACGACCCTTTTTGACGAACCCCTCGGAAGTCATTCGACGACGACGAGGACCCCCTCGGCGCCCATCGGTACGCCCACCTGCTCCCTCGGCGCCGCGACCGTTGCAGCTCCGAGCGCCACTCCCGCCTAGCTGGCAACATCCCCGGAGTGCCGCCCCCCGTGGCCCCTGCCCCCGCTGGAGGCATGGATGGAGTCGTTCGGTGGTGGTGGTCGGGCCTCCATTCTGCAAGCCGCCCCACCTGTCGCCGTGGCCAACTCCGCCTCTCGGGGCGCGCACCCGCGCCGCGACCGGTCGGGCCCTCCCAGGAACCAAGGCAGGCCCACGGCACCCCGCGGCCGCCCCTCCGCCCCCATCCAGGAAACGGAGTTGCCCCCTCCCCTCACGGCCCCACCCTAAAGCCCCAGCGGCCCCATGGCCGCCTGACAGACGCTACCGTCTGCCCCAGCGTCTTAACCGCGCGCCCACCCCTGCGCCGCTGCTTCCGCTGCAGCTCGCGCGACGGCAATGCTAGGGCCCGCGCGCCCGCCGCTACCCTCAGAGACGCGCGCGCTTTTTTTCCGCAGCAAGCGCCCACCAATCTCCGCCCCTGCTCCGATACCGCATTCAATCCGCTTCCCCTCATGGGGCTATCACAACACCCATCGCACGGCTACGAGGCTCTATGGCGGCAGAAGTCGAGAGTGACAGATGGCAGGCAGAGGAATATGAGCACAATAATCGCATGTCCTCTAAAGGGGCATCTGGGCAACTCCACGGAAGGGCCACCACCAAAATAAAGGTTATACGCGACAGCGTCGACACTGGGCCATGCTCAGGATTCCCCTGTTCCAAATGAGCAATGACGGCCACAGGGATGAGAAGAGGGGGGGGGGGGCGAGGAGGAGAGGAGGGGGACATCAGCCTGCGCGCACCAAGCGACACATGGAGTGCTCAGCGTGGACTCGCTGTCCGAACAGCCGGCACAACCGGCGCCAACATAGTGGCACCACGAAGCCCGGGGGAGGGGGGAGGGAGGGAGGAGGGGGGCTGCCCCCCTCTCGATTGGCCCCGCCGCGCCCAGGCCGCTTGGCACCAGCGGTTGCCGCGCCCCCCGCGGCGTCGGCTGTTCTGGCGGCCCCTCGCAGCAGCCTCGAACGCGGCCTCCCGCGCTCCACGTTCTTGCCTGGCGCGCTAGCCGCGGATTGGCACTTGAGCGCTGGCGCCCCCCCCCCCCCCAAAGGCTCGTTCCCGCCGCGGGAAGGGCGGCGCGCCCAGGCCGCCCATCGCCCCATCGCGCCTTTGCCGCGCCGCGCCCCACCGCAAATCCCCAGTCATACTCTGGCCGCGGCGGGCCGCGCCCGCGCAGTCGCGTCAGCAGATCCGCGGCGGGGAACAGAAATTATTCCGCGAGGACCACCCTCGTTTTTGTCGCGCTGCCCCACGGACCGCTTGCCCGAATAGAGGAGGCCAGAGGCGCCCGAGATTGTCTGGATTTCGGCGGCGCCGTGACTGAAGGTGCGACCGCGGGGGCCCCCTTCTGCCCCCCTTTCCTCTCTCCTGTTCCTGCGCATTTGCGGCGCGAGCCAGCCCCAGGGGGTTAGGCTGGCGCTCGGGCCTGAGGGCGGGCGCGCAGCTTGATGGGTTTCTAGAACCGCAACTGTTGAACACATAGAGCATTACATTATGTCTGAGATTCTCCAGGGGAGATCTATGTGAGACCTCAGGGGCCGAAGTGAGTGAGACCCGAGCCTGTGCCTAGCAAGCCTTGTGGGCCCTCTGGAGGCCCGCCAGCCTAGCCTCTCACTGTGTTCCTTTCCCTTTCCCCCATCGCCCCGTCTCCGTGCGCTGTGCATGCCCGTCGCCGTGTTTGGGCTCTCGAGGCTGGCCTTTTTAGCTTTAGTTATCGTACTGGGCTCGACCGAGCCCCCGCGAACAGCACAGTTGATTTGGGCCGCTAGCCAGCGGGAGTGCAAAACAACCAGATCGACAATCAGACTGGCATATCGGAGCTTGTGGTTTCGACTCGCGGGCGTGGCCGAACGCCCACCAACACGGACATTGAGCCCAATGCGCAGGCAGCTTCGAGAGGAACGACCAAGGTCAAGGCCGCTCGTACTACCGTGATGATGAGATTGTGGTGGACCGACATGGGCTGTCGCACTATACGGGCGCGAACCCAGACCTGCTGAAAGAGCATGCGAAGAGAGTCGACCTGGCGCTGGCGAGGCTCGAGGGATCGGGCTCAGACGAAGAGAAAAGCCTAGAGAAGAATCATAGAAGGTTTCGGGTTAAGTTGCTGGACGGACTACATGGACGAGCCTGGAAAAGAACAGAACACTTGGCAGCCAACCCGAAGGAGCTGAGGCGCGAGAGCGGCGAGCAGCTGATCTTTGACGCGCTGGCATCGCTAGACAAGGAGGCCATCGTGAAGAAGGGGATGGCGTTTGATAGCTTTTTCAAGCGGAGTTACAGGAAGCGCGGAACCGACATGGGCGAGTACCTAGCGAACAAGGAGAAGCTGTGGGAGGACCTACAGGAGAGAGACACCACGACGAGACTTTCGGATGACCTGATGGCCTACTTCTTGCTGGATGGTGCGGGGCTCTCAGAGGAGCAGAAGAGGGGAATAGTGATGAACAGCGGCTCAGAGTACAAGTTTGAGGCCTTCCAGCATGCGCTCAGGGTCAATTTCCAGGACGTACACGAGAAAGAACGGAGGAACCCGCAGCACCAGCACCAGCACAAGCAGAGCAACCAGAAGTGGAACAAGGGCCACCGAGGGAAGGCGAATCAGGTGGAGGACCACGATGAATCAGACATCTCGGATGAGGAGTTTGACGAAGAGGAGCAGGCCAATGCAGTCGACGAGGCCGACGACAACAGCGACGCTGGGGCATCGAACGACGACGAGGTCTACGAGGCGCACTCGGCCCATGAGGCGGCGCGCAAGAAGCTGAAGGACACACAGAAGCAACGGGGTTTCTTCAAGGGCGAGGTTGCCTTTGAGGAGCGCCAAGAAGCGATCAAAGAAGACAAGAAACGGACTCGATGTGGAGCCTGCGGGCGCATCGGACACTGGGCAGGCGACAAGGACTGCCCGAAGAGCGGACAGCAGGGCGCCAAGAAGTTCGGAGGTGGTAAGGGCGGCAAGCCGAAGAGCAAGGCAAAGCCCGGGAAGCCGAAGCACGCGTTCTTCACCCTGGACATGGACGACATGGACTACGAGATGGGCGTCCGACGCGGGCGCCTTCGCGGCCAACGGCGAGCCAGATCAGGACGACCGCGGCTCGTTCTACGAGGACTCGAGCGACAGCGAGCCAGAGGATGAGCGCGAGGATGACGGCTACCACAACCGGAACTACGACGAAGACCGGAAGGAGCCTCAAGGAGCGGCAGCAGCGGCAGCAGCACCCAAGCCCAAGGCTAAGCCGAATATCAAGCCGACGAAGGCGCCGCAGGAGTTTATCCCGACCGAGAACTTCGGTGAGTGGAAGGTTTACGAATTGAAAAAGCGCTTGAACGAGCTCAACCTGCAGGTGAGTGGCAAGCGGGAGATCCTCATCGAGCGGCTCACGGGATACTATGCGGGCATCGCGCAGGTCAAGAAGGGGCGCAGTACGGCAAAGACGGCATGAGCATCGTGCTCGGGGACTTCGGTGGGCCTGCAGGGCGAGAACATGAAGTGCACCGACTGCGACAGGTACGGGCATCATAGAGATGACGTGCGCTGCCCACTCTACTCGGAAAGGAAGGTATACATGCATATTCAGGAGCGTCGAGAGCAGATCAAGCTGGAGTTGGACAGCAAGCCAATCACCAAGCCGAAGATGAAGGAAAATTCAGCGAGCTCGGCAGCATCATCAACGACAGCGACCTGGGAGTTCATCGACCACACCAACGAACTCACCTGCCCCGTGTGCTACCGCGTCGGCATGGCGCTGAAGATCAACAAGGTCAACGGGAGTAAGTTCTACGGGTGCCCGAACTACCTCGCCGTCATGAAGTGCAAGGGAACGTATGACTACGAGGTGGGTCAGGCGAAGCTGAACGAGGACGGCTCTTCAAGCCGTTCGTTTCGTGCCTAAGCGTGGGCAGGGCCAAGGAGGGAGCTCGACGTCCCCCGCAAAGTTCGGCGAGCTTCCTGGGTCAAGGACGGAGGCGCCTATTTTGGAGACGCCCTTCGAGTTTGCGGCCGGGCAGCTCGACAAGCGCAAGCTCATCTTGTTCAACGCCGGGGATGAGCACAGCTTCAATGACCAGCTGGCAAAATTTTAAGGCAGCATTCGTAGTCGCCAATGACAACACGTCTCACTCAGTCGACTTCGACGCCGTTGCGCTGGTCGACACTGCATGCACCCTTTGCATGCACAGCAAGCATTGGAGACAGCGTTTCGAACGATTTTTACCACCTGGCTTGGCGTGCCGGCCAAACGGCAATCATAGGCTCTTCACCTTCGCGAACGGCACCAAGCAAAAGGGCGAGGTCTGGATCATTCCGATTGGCATCGGCGGCTACCGTGGCGAGGCAAACTCAACGGAGATACCTACGGGACAGACGCCACTGCTGTTGTCGATGCCAGCCCTTGAGATGCTTGACGGCCACATTCACATGAAGACGAAGAAGCTTGAGCTCACCGCGCTGGGGATCACCGCGGCGCTCATCAAGATGCGAAAGACCCCTCACCTGGGGACCGACGTGTCGCAGTTCGGTGACGACGAGAGCGCAGAGACACAGAAGATGGACCTGACGTCAACCCGAGGAGATGCACTAGTCCACTACGCGAACGACCTGGAGATCGTGAAGCAGGGCTATGCATTCTTAGAGACAGATTGCCACGACGACGACTTCGACGTCTCGTTGAACTCCGATGGTGGGACCATGGATCTGAATGACCCTCGTCGCCATAGCTCGGAATCGTTTGCGTCACGATCGTCGCCCACGTTTCACAGCAGCTCGGATATCTCACTGGCATCGAGAGGCGTCAGAGCTGGAGATCTACGCGGGGAACTCACGAAGAGGTGAAGTTTCGAACAGAATCATTGCGCAGGAGAAGCATACCTGGGTAATCCTAAAGCAAGAGTACACCCTGGCCGAGAAGATAGCCACGAAGGGTTTCAGGACAACGATGAGTTTCGAGCCTTGGGGTGGCGCCTTCAGAGTTACACGAATCGGATCGGCAAATTTCGGATGGACAAATTCTCAAAAAGGTTAGACAAGGTAGATGGATACGACCTGTTGACGGCAGATGGCGAGAAGTTGCTGTTCAATATCCTAGCAGAGCACGACCCTGTTTTGACCATCGTGGCGCTTGATTGCAAAATTTGGCCAGTTATGACGAACATGTGCCCGACGATCGACTGGGAGAATCTCCGGGAGACCACTGGAATGCAAGTCTTGCGTTTGGTGCGGAGAATCTGCATTCATCGCTTACAGCACGGTCGATATTTTCTTGCAGAACAGCCATGGTCGGCAGCTTCTTGGAAGTACAAGGGGGTGCTGGCGGAGGTGTTTTGGTCACCTGGGACATGGTTTGCTTCGGGTGCCCAGTGTGGGTTTGGCAAGAAGGATGTAGACAGCGGAAAGCCCATCCAGAAGCTCAGCGGCTACCTCACCAACAGTCAGTGCATCTTGAACAAGTTGGCCATACCTTGCAAGTGCTAGGAGCCTCGCGAGATGGTGGAAGGCAACAACTCAGTCGGGAAGCGGGCAGCTCAGGCAGCGGCCTACCCACCGAGGATGGCAGCTGCGATATGCGAGGGATTACGTCAGCAGATCGAGCTCGATAGCGCTATCGCCTTGGCCACAGGTGATCTGGAGAAGAGCTACCCGGCAAGAGGTGAAGATGGAGTCGAAGCACCACCGGCACAGAAAGCAAGGAGAGGTCCGAAGCTACTCGGAGGAGTTGACGGTCTACGACGACGAGTCACTCGAAGAGGAGGCTGGATCACTATGCAGAGGGAGAAGTCGGACAAGGTGATGGAGATCTTCAACAATTTCGTGGATTTCCTGACGCCGCTCACCCTGCTGTGGTCATCAGTGGCCGAGCGGGCGGCGCACACCGGGAAGCTCGAGGAGGCGAATGCGACGGTTAAGCTGCTGATGATCAGGCGCAACCCGCGTACGCTGTTAGCAGTGCAGCCGCATCTTCACGCATCGCAAGCACCTCTTCGGATAGCCTACGCCCGAAGTGAACGAGGATTGTGGCAAGAGCTCGGATGGGAAGACTGGGCGAGCTTATCACCACAGCAGAGAGTCATGAAGATCGCAGGTGCGGATATTCTAATCATGGTGTACGGTGCGCAGATCGGCGAGGCGGAGGACGAGGAGAAGGATAAGGAGACGACCCGGCAGCTGCGTTGGGATCAGTACCACGCGAGCTGAAGATGGCGATCAGACGACTTCACGAGAATCTGGGTCACGCTTCAAAGGTGGAGATGTTAAGGGCTTCGCGTATTTCAAGGGCGTCGGAGGCAGCAATCAAGGCATGCAGATTATTTCACTGTGAGCATTGCGAACGAACCAGGACGACCAGCGCTGGCAAGACCGAGCAAGTTACCTACAGTGGACGAATTCAACGTCGTGGTCGGGTTCGAAACCTTTGCCGAGAAGGACGCAGATCAAGCTGAATGGCAGTTTCTCAACATCATATGCTTGGGTTGTTCATTTCAAGTCGTTGCGTTGTTGGGGGGAGGTCACAAGATGGCAAGTTCGAGTACCATCCTGGAGACCTACGAGTTGTGTTGGGCTTCATGGGCTGGTGAGCCTGAGGTTGGAGTCATCGTGGACAGGGCCAAGAGCTTCCTTGGCAGTTTCTCTGAGTACATCGCGAGTCGCGGCTGCCGTTTCGACTCAGCTGCCAAGGCAGCAGCATGGCACATCGCCAAGGTCGAGCGCCATGGAGATCTTTGGCAAACCATGTGGAGGAGAGTCGTCTGGGCCAAGCAGGTAGCAGGTCGCGAGGACGTCTTGCAGGCGGTGATTGAGATCAACCAGGCGAAGAATTCTTTGAGCAGAAGATCGGGTTTCTCACCGGCGCAGTGGGTACTTGGGCGAGACATGCGTTTACCAGCAGACTTGATGGACGACGGCGAGGTGGAGCGCATTGGAGCAGTGGCGGCATCAGCGACACCAACATCAAAGTTCGCAAGGAAAGTTGCACTACGGCAAGCAGCACGAGAGGCACATGCGAGAGTGGCGGATGAGGACGCCATCAAGCGGGCAGAACTTCGACAAGTACGACCAGAGCGTGGACCCTTCAATGTTGGCGACTGGGTGTTCTACTACGAACAGAGAGAGCAAGGAAAGAGACCCGAGAGCGTCATCAACTGGAGAGGAGTTGCACGAGTCATCGGCCACGAGGGCAAGCACACTATCTGGATCGTGCACCGGGGCATCACAATCGCTTGTGCACCGGAGCATCTCGCGAAGGCTTCAGATGAGGAGGTTAGGGACTGGCTTGTGACGGCGCAGGAGGCGGATCTGATCGACGCCACGGGAGTTGCAGGAGGCAGCGGGTTCATAGACCTACGACGGCGGCCAGTGCCACCGGACTTTCGTGAAGACGGAGTTCCTGCACAGCCAGAGCCAGCGGCAGCTCAGCCACCTCCGGAGGCACCGCCGCCCGAGGTGCCACAGCCGAGTGAGAAGGAAGAAGTTCCAGCACCACAGCCAGAAGCAGCAGAGCAACAAGAAGTACCATAATCACTTCGACAGGACGGACCACCTGTACCTGAAGAGCCAGCCGTTCGACGACCAGAACAGCAGGACGAGCAGGAAGAGGCCGCGAAGGACTTCGTTCAGCAGACGATTCAATCGAGAGAAGTTCCCATGGGAGAAGATTGGGATCCAGATCTCCACGACTATCATTCAGTACCTGTACGCGGTGCACCACTCGACGCTCCGTCGAAGGAGGTGAAGGCGAGGCCAGCAGAGGAAGCAGGAGAGCGAGAAGCTAAACGACAACGGCTACTCGAAGATGTACCTCATTCGACTCGAGAGAGTCGGAAGGATCAGGAGGCGGCGTTCAATGTCTATGACGACAATGATCACATGCTGGAGGCGGCCTACGTGACCTACGAGGCGAATCAGACCTTCTACGAGGAGCGCGGCATCAGCAGGGAGGTGCTAGGCTTCGGAGTGGAGAGGAACGAATTCGAGCACGCCTGCCAAGTCGGCCAGACTACCGCGAAGAAGGGCAGAAAGGAGCTGAGGTGGAAGGAGCTCAAGGAGGAGCAGCGCAGGATGTTCACAGGACCTGGAGGTTCTGACGAGAAGGAGTGGAAGTCGTGGCAGGACTTGGACGCTTGCGAGACCCTCGACGTGGCGGAGAGCGAAAGGATCTGGGAGACCAAGAGCGACCTCATCACCCCGGCCAAGTGGGTCAGGACGAACAAGAGCGAGGGGACCGTTGAAGGTGGATTCGAGGCGAAGTCGAGGATGGTGGTTCAGGGTTTCAAGGACAAGAGTCTTGGAGAGTACCGAAGGGACGCACCTACAGCATCGAAGCTCGCGGTGGCGATGGTTCTTCTGGTGATTGCAAGTACCAACATGATCGTGAGTTGCGGTGATGTCAAGAATGCCTATTTACTGGACGCGGGATTGGACGTGAGGTTTACATCAGCCAGCCCCGATGGGGGACCTCCTGGCTTACATCCCAGACAGCTTCTGAAGGCCAAGAAGGCAATCTACGGTTTCGCAGAGGCGGCACGTGTATTTTGGTTGGCTTTTTGTGAAGTATTGGAGAAGGATGGATGGGTCCAATCAGTTCTGGAACCAGCTTTTTAAAACAAACTTAAGAGATGACAATGGCATGCTGGTTGGGATTATGTGCACTCATGTAGATGATTTGTTAGCGGGTGTTCTTGCAGAGTTTGAGAAGACAGCCTTCAAGTTTACGGAGGAGAAATTGAATCTCTCGAAGTGGCAGGAGGAGTTTGTTTTCCGAGGTCGCGAGATCAAGCGAATGACGAACGGCGAGGTCGGCGTCATGATGAAGGGTTACAGCCTGAATATGAAGGGCGTAACGGTACAAAGAGATCGACGGAAGGAGCTTGCCAGCCCGCTTAACGAGACGGAGATCACTTCACTGCGAAAAGCTACGGGCGAGATCTCCTGGTTGGCGCGACAGCTACGAGCAGATCTAGCATTTCAAGCAGGACACGCACACCGAGCTATGGTGGCACCATGTGTGGCGGATCTAGCGAAGGTCAACAAGGCCATGCACGATGGAAACCGAGGAGCGGAGTACATCCAGAAGTTCCCGACGGGGATCGACTTGTCCAAGTCGGTGGTGGTCATTTTGTGCGATTCTGGACACGCGAACGATAACCCGGAAAGCGACGAGATTAGCATGTACAAGAGCATCGGAGGTCATATGTTGTTTATTGCCGAGGAAGAGGTGCTCAGTGGTAAGTTGGTCAGAGCTGCGATGATGGACTATAGTTCGAAGTCGACTCAACGCGCGTGCCGGAGCACGTTAGCAGCGGAGGCATCCCATTTAGCAGATTCGCTTGAGGCTGGAGAATGCTTGTGTGTTCTACTCGAGGAGGTGATCAACAACAAGTTAGATCTCAGGAACTGGCAGAATATTGTGGTGCAGCGTTCGCGATTGTTTCTCGCGGATGCCAAATCCGTGTATGATTATTTGACCAAGGCGCTTTGTTGAAGGAGGCTTTGAGACAACCGAATACAGAATTGCGGCGGGTTGATGGCATGCAGAATCTGTCAGATATTTTGACGAAAGAGGGCGTGGATTTGGAATATTTTCGACATTATTTAAGAAAGAGCCGTTTGACGATTCAGCAGGATTCGACAGCAGTACGTATCAAAGAAAAGAAGAGAGCACAGCGAGCTGCGAGGAAGTCCGAGAAGCCCGACAGGAGTGCCGAACACAAAGCTAGACGATAATCAGTTGCTGCAGGTGTTCGTTCTGCGGAGCGAGACGAGGTCGTGATGTTCGAGGCTACAAACTAAAAATAAGGAGTCTGAGATTCTCCAGGGGAGATCTATGTGAGGCCTCAGGGGCCCAAGTGAGTGAGATCTGAGCCTGTGCCTAGCCAGCCTTGTGGGCCCTCTGGAGGCCCGCCAGCCTAGCCTCTCACTGTTTTCCTTTCCCTTTTCCCCATCGCCCCGTCTCCGCGCGCCGCGCGTGCCCGTCGCCGTATTTGGGCTCTCGAGGCCGGCCTTTTTAGCTTTAGCTATCGTACTGGGCTCGACTGAGCCCCCGCGAACAGCAGAGTTGATTTGGCCCGCTAGCCGACGGGAGTGCAAAACAACCAGATCGACAATCATATTATGCGTCACAAATGTTGGGCTCTCACCGTGCTTCGCACTTTGTCTGGAATCAGGCCTGTGGACCCGGCCCATGCTTCCGCCAACTCCATCGCGATATTGCGACTTAGAGAACGATTGAGTATTCTGGGCTCTTTGGCTATTCTAGATTTGCCGTCCGAGAATTGCGGCACTCGTGTGCGCCAGCTATCCATATAACTGTCTCTCCTAGTGCGTCAGCGCTGGAGTGGGGCCGCCGCTCAGGTTCGGTGGCGCGCCGCAGACGCCGCGAGCCCCACCTTCGCGGCTTGCTCCAAGAGGTTCGGCTTTCCGTGTTTTCCACGTTCGAGGCTCGGAGGTCGCTCCACTCCGAGGAGAATGACGTATCAAAATGGTTCCTGCGTCTGCGTCTGCCCCTGGCAAATCCTTCCGCCGCGCCACTCAAGGGGGGGCTGCGGTCTCAGCTTCGGGAGCTGTGCTCCTGGATGCCCCTCCTGAGCGACGCGGTTCTGGATCTACCCCCTGAAGCTCGCGCCCCTGAACGCCCCGCCTGGGCATCTTCCAAGGGGGCCCTCTTCCAGGTTGTCCTGGCCATGCCTTCGCAGCATGTGATCCTGGCCCTTGGGAATTTGGAGCAGGAGCATCTCGCCTGGACTTCGATTCGAATGTGAAGTCGGACGCCCGCTCTCATCGCGCCCACCTGGCAATAAGGGCTCCCCTGCAGGTGCTGCACTTGCATGTGCGACTTGGAGGCTGGCGACGGGCGCGGGGGCCCGTGCGCGAAGCTCTGTTAGGGCTTGCCGGGGATTTGGTTTGGGCCCTGAAGCGCCGTTGATCTGCCTTGCTATTTCATTGCGTTGAATTGCGCGCCTGGCTTGCCCCCGAAAGCCCGGGGCATTCTTGCCCCGACCGGTGCGAACGGGACTGCGAACATTCATCAGTTGGGCCCCTTGGAGCGTTAGATCGCGCAGGTGCTCATCCGACGCATGGCTTCCGCGGATGGACGGGGCATGTCCGACGCTTCCACCAATTGCGGGCCCAGCGAGACCAAGCGCGTGAAGGTGCTAGATACTCAGCGCACGTGGACAACAACAAGTGCCCCCCCCCCATGCCCACTTCATCGCGACCACGACAGCCACGGAAGCCACTGCGTCAGCTCCCTTACATTCTCAAACCGCGCCCAACTGCCAACGAACACCCCCCCCCCCCCCCCCGACATGGGCGGGCCCGAGGGGGCAACGGGGAAAACCACGATCGAGGAGAGGGAGGCGGGCACGTCGGACTGACTGCGGTCACGGGCCTGGCCGCTACGAACGTCCTCGACTGCGGCGGGGGGCGCGCCCCCGCGCCCTCCAGCGGCGCTGTCTCGCCAGGAAATTGACTCGAGTCCGACGCCTTGAGTGGGCCCAAATCCCGCGAAAACATTATCTTCGCGAGAAGGCATGCGATGTCGGGAGAGAGATTTGGGCCTGTCGACATCCATCCCCTTTCGAACGTTCTGCCGCTGATGCGACGCGCTGCCTGGAAGCCCCAGGAGGCAGTCTGGCGTCGGGCAGTTCCTCGCCGACGGCTTGGCCTGGACAGTCTGTGCACCTAATGGTTCCTGGCTGCGGCTCTTCCTTCTCGTGCTCATTGGTCGACTGTTCGCGGGGCCTTCGCTGGCTTGATGCGCCTCAACAGGCTACGCCCCCCAGTCCCTGAGCGCGTTCCAGCTGATGGGGGACATGGCGCACGTATCAGTATGGCGTAGCTTCGGCTGGTCATCGGTAAGTGTCACTCATGGCCCCATGGTGGGCCAGCCTGGGCCACGGCTTCGAGGGCCAATATCTACGTGACTATAAGACGGACGGTGTCAATCCAGCGACGACGCGCGAATGCGCCCGCGAGAATGCGCGAATTCAAACTGAGGCCTAGCTTCCCTGAACATGGGGGGAGTGCGAAGCCATCCGCGCAGGGGTGCACGCGGTCCGCCTTGCCAGCAAAACACGCTTGCCGCGGCGAGAGCAGGAAGTTGCACGATCACGGGTGACACTGAGGACCTCTCAGCGCGGGCGGCGGCTGCAACGTCGAGCCCCCCCGACTTTCCACGCCTTCCCGTGCTCCGCGCGCGCGGGGGCCTTGGGGGGGGATGGTGCTCGCTCTCCGTCGGCGGCCTAACCTCGCGCAACCTGGCGGGCCCAACCAGGCGCGGCACCTGCCCGGAAAGACCTTCCGCCGCGAACGCGGCATCCTCCGCCAATCGGCGCCGCCCCCCAGTCGCGCGCTACCGACCAGGGCGGCGACTTCGCCCTCAGGCGCGCGTTGCCGACCAGGGCAGCAGGAATGACTCGCGGAGATCCTTGCCCGAGGGCGGCGACCCCGCCCCGGGAAGTTGCCCGGGGGGGCGCGCGCTCTGCGTTTGAATCGCATCAGTCGAGCTTTGGGGTCACAGTTGAGGATGAAGATCCACGCGCTCTCTGGGCTTTCGGGGCGCGCGAGATGATGGTTCGTTAGGTGGGCGTTTTGTCGTCGGCTTCGGCGCGGTGGAGGTTGTCGGCGGCACCCTCTTTGGGGATGTTGCCTGGGTACAAATTATGTCATGAACGGGCCATCCCCGCGTCGACGCGCGGGCGCCCCGGGCGCATCGGTGCTTCGACGAAGACGGACCAACTCAACGTAACAAAGCAGGCTAATGGCGCGCCCGCAACGTGCACTCCGTCTTCCGCGCGGCGCCACGCAAGCTGCGCCGCCGCATTGCGAGAGCAGCCACCGGCCGCGTCGAGGTCCTCGCGCCACGCTGACCCCTGAAAGGCCCCCCGCATGTCCTCCGAGAGCTTCCCGAGCAGAGCCGACGGACTACTCCGAGGACCTATGGAAAGAAGTCCGCCAGACCCCCGCCGCATACGCCGCGGCCGTTCCGCGCCAAGTCCAAAATTTACCGCGGCAGATGCAGGTCAGGCGCGTGAGGCGTCAGCCGAAGAAGTCGCGTGGACGTCGGTCCAGAACTGATTTGCCAGTGCCAACCGCCCACTCAAAGCGAAAGCTGTCACTGCCACGCGCCCCCGCAATGACTCGTTGCTCATGGGCGGCTCCGTGCATCGCAGGCACGTCGACCGCGCTGCCCCCCCGGGTTTCGCCCCCGTGACGATCGTTGGCGGATTTCTTGGGCTTTCGAATCTCTCCGCGGTAGGTGATGTTGCAATGCGCCAGATTCGTGGAACGCCCGCTGGGGGGCCTCTATCCCCGCGCCTGCTACACGTAGTCTTCTCTCTCTCTCTCTCTCTCGCCTCTCCTGTTTTGTCTCCCTCTCTCTCTTTCTCTTTCTCTCTCTCTCTCTCTCTCTCTCTCTCTCTTTTTTTTTTCTCTCTCTCTCTCTCTCTCTCTCTCTCTCTCTCTATATATATACAGATTGCTCTCTCTAGCTGAACGCAGGCTTGATGACGCATCGTGGAGACGCTATCGGGGTTCTATGGCCTCGACATGCGTGGATGGCGCGCGCGTTTAGCCCTGGGATATTCCGCGCATGCGTTCTCAAATCACGACGCAGTACGCACCGTGGTGTTGCTGCATTCGACCCTGATGCCCAGCTAGAGATGCTGGGCTCTGCCATCGTGCACATGTGCCTCGACGTTCTCCTACATGCGAGCTTAGCTGGACTATGAATTGGGACGCGCCGCGTGAGCGAGAAGCGCGCAGTCGTCGTCGTCGTCGTCGTCGGTTCAAGAGGGCACTTGGGGCAACTTTGCGCGAAACGGTCTGCGGAGGGCCGCGAGAAGGCGATCAGACATGTTCCCAATCAACTTCGCAGACAGCTCTCCTGTAGCATGATGGTACTTCGAAACCTCTGGAGACTCGCGGGCCCATGATGAACCATGTCCCCGGAAGGCTTTCTGGGGACATGGTTTGTTGGGGTGTGTTGGGGGGTCTCTTGGGCGTTCCCTGGGGGGGCCCCTTGGGGGCCTCTGGGAACTCTCGGGCCCATGATGAACCATGTCCCCGGAAGGTTTTCTGGGGACATGTTTTCTTGGGGGGTGTTGGGGGGCCTCCTGGGCGTTCCCTCATTCGTTCCCTGGGAGCCCCATTGGGGGTCTCTTGGGGCTTCCTGGGGCCTCTTGGGCGCCTCACGGGGCTTCGTGGGAGCCTCTTGGTGGCCTCCGGGGGCCTACAGGCGGCCTCTAGGGCCAGAGACATCGAAATATCGGTTGGCGGTCCCCCTCTGGGCCCTCTCTTGGGGAGCTCTTGGGGCACAGTTGGGTTGTCTGGGGAGCCTCCTGGGCCGTCTTGGGGCCCTCGTCGGGGCCTCGTGGCCCGTCTTGGAGCGATCTGAAGGGCCTCCGAGCGAGGCCGTGAGGGAGCGCTGGGAAGCGGGGAAAGCGAGAACGCCTAAATCCTTCAAAAACCATCGGAAAATTAGTGAATCTTGCCTCCCAGGGCCCTCTTGGGGAGCCTCTTGAGTCCGTCCTGGAGCGTGTTGGAGTCCTCGTCGGCCGTCTTGAGGGCAGCTTGGGCGTCTTCGGGGCCTCTTGGGACCGTCTAGGGCCCTCTCGGGACCTCCATTAGCCTGTCGTGGCCTGCTTCGGGGCGGGCCCGGGCCGCCTCGGGACCCCTCTGGGCCTTCTCTTGGCGCGCTCTTGGGGCACACTTGGGTTGTCTGGGGAGCATCCTGGGCCGTCTTGGGGCCCTCGTCGGGGCCTCGTGGGCCTTCTTGGAGCGATCTGAAGGGTCTCCGAGGCCGTGAGGGAGCGCTGGAAAGCGGGAAAAGCGAGAACGCCAAAATCCAAAACACTCGGAAAACGAGTGAATCTTGCCTTCCAGGGCCCTCTTGGGGAGCCTCTTGAGTCCGTCCTGGAGCGTGTTGGAGTCCTCGTCGGCTGTCTTGAGGGCATCTTGGGCGTCTTCGGGGCCTCGTGGGACCGTCTTGGGCCCTCTCGGGACCCCCTTAGCCTGTCGTGGCCTGCTTCGGGGCGGGCTCGGGCCGCCTCGGGAGCTCTGGACCCCCCCCGCAACCCCCGGTGGGCACCGATGGGGGGAACAGGCAGCGGCCCGCCCCCCCCCCGGGCCTACTCCGAGATAGAGAATCATGTTCCCGGGAAGCTTTCCGGGAGCATGATTTGTTCGGCTCTCTAAGAGGGGGGCCTCTGGGGGCTTACCGAGGGGCGCCTTTTGGCCTTGTCGGCAAGCCTATTGGAAACATGGTTGGGGCGGTGGGCGGAAGCCCAAGGAATCATGTTCCCGGAAAGCTATCTCGGAAATCCGATTTACCGAAGTGTCTTGGGGGCCCGCAGGGGGCTTCCCTGGGGCCCCTTGGGGGCCTATTGGGGCTTCTGGGGGGCCTCTTGGGAGCCTCACGGGGCTTCTTGGGAGCCTCTTGATGGCCTCAGGGGGCGTCCTAGGAGCCTCTCAGGCCGGAGACCTTGAAATGTCGCGCTCTTCGGGCCCTTTGGGTCGCTCTTGGGGCTCTCTTGGGGCGCTCTCGAGGCCCTCCTGACTCATCTGGGGAGCCTCCTGGGCCGTCTCTGGGCTTTCTTGGGGGCCTCTTCGGCCGTTTTGGAGCGATCTGAAGGGCCTCTGACGCGGTCCGGGACCGTGGGGAGGCGGAGCATGGGAGAGCTCAAGAATGCTTCACAAACCATTGGAAAATTAATGATGTTCGGCTTCTGGGGCCCTTTGGAGGGGCCTCTGGAGGCGCTCTTGGGGCGTTTTGGCGGCGTCGTCGGCCGTCCTGAGGCCATCTTCGGCGTGTCCTGGGCCTCTGGGGGCTGTCTTCGGGCGTCCTGGGAACCCAGAAATCATGTTCCCGGAGAGGCTTCCAGGAACACGATTTCGAACGAGGCCCTCTTGGGCCTCCTGGAGGCTGTCTTGGGGGCCTCCTGGGCCAGCTTTGGGGCCTCTTGGGCCGTCTTGGGAGGTTCCGTCAGCCCCACAGGACGACCCTTTTGGGCCGTCTTGGCCCTTTTGGGTCTCTCTTAGGCTGTCTTGGGGCTCCTCGGGGGCGTCTGGGGCACTGCGAAGACGAAGCAAGGGAGTATGCTGATAATGCACGTTTTACTGAGGGAACGGGCTGATTTTTGCCTCTTGAAGGCCCTCTTGAGATCATTTTTTTATTCCGGCCGGCAACGCTCGTTACCCGGGGGGGGGGGTCGTGCCCCCCGGGTAACGGTAACGCTTGGGCTGGGCGGGGTATGGCGAAGCAGGGGCGCTCTGCGATCGCCATAGTATGCGCGCGAGCAGCACTCTCTGCCTGAGAGCACCACAGTGGCTTGCGATTCGAGTACAAGCGCAAAGCCCGCCGCGTGGTCCCGGCACCACGCCCGCGCCCGCGCGCGCGACGACGATGATCGACGAGCGACGAGCGACGAGGTCGACGACGACGACGACGACGTTTGCCGCCTGTTTCGGCCTCCGGAGGCCGTTTTCGGGCGCCGTCGACGACGACGACGACGACGACGACGACGACGACGACGACGACGACGACGACGACGACGACGACGACGACGATTCGAGTACAAGCGCAAAGCCCGCAAGCACCAGCATCGCGCATGCGAGCGCCGCAATGGCCTGCGAGCGCCCACAGTGCGCCTGCGACCACCACACCACAGTGCGCATGCCTTCGGGCACCAGCATGTTGGAGGGGAAGACCGAGACCCCCCCCGCGTACGAGCGTTACCGTTACGGGGGGGGGGGGGGGGGAGAGGCCCGGGTAACGAGCGTTACCCCCCAGAGGATAAAAAAACAATCTCCGGGGCCCTCTTCGGCCATCTTCAAGCCATCTCGGCCCTCTTGGGCCTCGCTGAGGCTGTCTCGTGGGCCTCTTGGGCGTCCTGGGAATCTGGAAATCATGTTCCCGGAGAGGCTTGCGGGAACAGGACTTCGAACGAGGCCCTCGTGGGCCTCCCTGTGGCCGTCTTGGGGGCCTCCTGGGCCGGCTTCGGGGCCTCTTGGGCCGTCTTGTGGGGTTCCGTGAGCCCCACGGGACGATCTTTTTGGGGCGTCTTGGGCCCTCTTGGGTCTTTCTTGGGCTGTCTTGGGGCTCCGCGGGGGCGTCTGGGGCATTCTGAAGACGAAGCAGGGGAGTGTGCTGAAAATGTATATTTTACGTAGGGGATGGGCAGATTGTTGCCTCTTGAAGGCCCTCTTGGGGGCCTCTTGGGACGTCTTCGCGGTCTCCTGGGCACTGTGAGAAACGTCTTGGGCGTCCAAGGGCTAGCTTTGAGCGCTCCAGGGCCGCCATGGAACGTTTTGGGAGCCTCATGGGGTTCTCTGGCCACGCCTTGGCCGCCCCTCGGTCTGTCTTGGGCCGTGTTGGTAGCCTCTTGGGGCCGTCTTTGGGGCCTCTTGTACCGTCGTGCACGCCGTGAAGACGGACAATTCGTAGATGCTAAAACTGTATGTTCCCTTTGCAGAATCAATGAGTTTGGCCGCTTGGGGCTCCCTTGGAAAGCCTCTTGGGGCGTCGTAGCGGCCTCTTGGGCTCTATGGGAGCCATCTTGGGTGTCCAGGGCCGATCTTTGAGCGCCCTAGGGCCGTCTTGGACCGATTTGGGGGCCTCTTGGGGCTCCGTGGGCACGCCTTGGCCGCCTCTTGAGCACGCCTTGGCCGCCTCTGGGGCTGTCTTGGGCTCCTCTTGGGCCGTGTTGGGAGCCTCTTGGGCCGTCTTGGGGCCGTCGTGCCTCCTGTGCTCTCGTGCAAGCCGTGAAAGCCGAAAAGACGTAGATGCTAAAAATGTACGTTTTCTGATGCAAAATCAAAGATTTTGGCCGCTTGGGGCTCTCTTGGAAAGCAACGTGGGGCGTTGTTGCGGCTTCTTGGGCTCTATGGGAGCCATCTTGAGCGTCCAGGGGCGATCTTTGAGCGCCCCGGGGCCGTCTAGGACCGGTTTGGGGCCACTTGCGCCTCCCTGGGCACGTATTGGCCGCCCCTTGGCCCGGACAGGAGCGCTCCCAGAGCCCCGGAGCGGCCATGGGGGACGCAGGTCCTGGCCTGGCGGCCCCGATCCCCTTCCGCCGGGTATATATATATATATATTATATATATATATATATATATATATACATATATATATATAATATATATATATATATATTCCCCGAGCGGATATTGAAAGAATTGGCGAAATCTCCAGGCAAATTTCGGTCGGCGGCCAGGTTCCGGGGCTCCCGGTTCTGAATTCCCGGGTTCCCGGTTGCTCGTTCCAGACCGATTTCGGTGGGCGGCGGGGTTCCCGGGTTTCTGGGTTCCCAGGTTCTTGGTCGATCTCCTTCTCGATCGGTCTCACCATCGATCTCACTACCCACCTCTCTATTGATCTCACAATTGATACCACTATTGATCGCACGGGCGATCTCACGATCGATCTCAGTGACTCGCTGTCACAATCGGTCTGGCGACCGATCTCACAATCGATCTCAACATCCATATCACGAAATTCAAACCATCAGTTGCTTGGGGATGTTCTCTGGTGTAATCTGTATATTTATACACCTATCTGTCTTTAGATGTTATCACTCTCACTCTCTCTCATCCCCCTCAACTCTTCAATGTACTCTCTCGCGTATACTCTCTACGATGGACAACATGCACTCTGAACGCCACCGTGGTCGCAAACACTCTCATTCTCTCATTCTCTCTCTCTCTCTCTATTTCTCTCTCTCTCTCTCTCTCCACTTCGTGTGTGTCTCTCTCTCTCTCACTCGACCCTGGCCGCCCACCGAAATCGGCCCAGAACCAAAAACCGAGAACCTAGGCCGGCCGCCAATCGAAATCGACCCCGCATTCTCTCCGACAACCAGAGCGGGGAGCCTGGGAACCCAGCCGCCCACCAAAATCGGCCAAATACTTTTGCCTATTCCATTTACTTCCGCGAGGACTTCTTCAGCGCAAACATCGGGAAAGCATCCTTATCCTGCACCACATACTGCTTCTACATCCCAAAACTAATCCTCGTCTTCGTGTCCATCGCTTTCCGAGGAACACGGCTCGCCGGGTGGTGGCTCATCAGAAGAAAAGCAGAGTTCACGGGCCAGCGCCGCCGTCCTGAGTTGGCCAAGCGAACATGTCGAAGGTGATGCCCGGATTGCACTTCGCTACGTTGTCCATGCTGGATGAGTGGACACTGGCGGGTTGGGTTGGATGCGGCAGGAGAAGGGCTGCCAAGGCCCTAATCTGGATCCAGATTCTGTGGGACATGGGCCCGGGACGAGGACTCTAGGATTCTACTCGCGCGCGCCCCTGTAGGGGCACGAGGAGCAGACGGAGGATAAGGACAGCCAAATGGGAGAGGAGGAGGAGGAGGAGGAGGAGGAGGAGGAGGAGGAGGAGGAGGAGGAGGAGGAGGAGGAGGAGGAGGTTGGAGCGTCGTAGGGGGGGCCACGTCGTGTCCTCATCATCGCCGCCGCCGCCGCCATCCACGAGTACCGCCGATGGGCAATTCGACTTCCCGCAAGGCAGCACGAGCTAACGAGTTCGAGTCTGCCGAACAGAAGGGGATCGTGGCCAGACGAGATACAAATGGAGGCGGAGGAGGCGGAGGAAGAGGAGGAGAATGAACCCGCACGAGATCTGGCTTCAGTGACCCCTAGAACCCGGGCTCACGACCCAAGAGGCTGACCAGCCGAGGAGGGTCTGCAGGGGTGGCGCCCCGGAGCGCCACCTGTCCGCCTTGCACATCTGCTTCGCTCCCTCCGTTCCCCCGTCCCTCCTCCCCCCTTCCCACCGCCGTCCCGCCCGGACCCGTGGCGTGATGGACCATCCGCGTCGCGCACTCCGCCGATCGACGCCTTAACTGTCCTTCGTGCCCCTGCTGGACCGGGCATGTGCGTGGCTGCGGGACGGCACGAGGAAGCTGTTCGCAGGCTTGACCGACAAGGGGTTCGGCGTGCCCGTGCTGGCCGCGCAGCTCCCGACGCGGGTGGAGTCCTCGGCCCCCGACGGGGCCGAGCTCCTTGCCAGCTGTGCGCTTGGGTGGCCCGCGGTGCGTGCCCGGTTGCACCAGGACGTGACGAAGCTAAGTTACTCCTCACGGGGTCGACAGGCCCGGTGTCACCGGGGCAAGGGGGGCATGTCTGCGCCTTCCTCGAGGCGCGCTTCCTGAAGAGGCTGGGCACGAAAGTCAACAAGCGCGTAATCATGGTGCGGGCCCGACTGGCGCTTCTCTCCGTCCCGTCCCTTCTCCCATCGTCGAGGCACGGGCTGCGGCGGGCGGGCAGGCCACGTGGCTGCAGCAATCGGAAGCAGTGGCGCGGAAGGTGGGCATCTCGGCGCCGCCCCCCGCGGCGACGCCTGCCCAGCGCCGCCGGGTGGCTACAGCGTAGGGCCGCGCCGTCGTCGACCCCATCCTGGAGGCGGCTGAGTAGGATTGGTTCGCGGCGCAGGTCGGCCGCCTCGTGGAGGACAACCTGTCTCCCTCGGCGACATTCTCCCGCGGCGGCAGCCATGGCCGCGCGAGTGGCTTCAGGCACGGAGGGGGCCCACCATGTGACACAACCACAGGGCTTCGTGCACGGCGCGGCTCACGCTGTGCATCCCCGGCGCCGTGTGGGGGCTCTATGAGGACGCGGGCGCGGCGGCGGTGGAGGGCTGCCCCCTCTGCGGCGGCCCCGCAGCACCCCCTCCGCATTTGGTGGAGGAGTGCGTGGAGACGGAGCGCTTTCGTGCAGAGGCGGCGGGCCCGTGGGCCCCGGCGCGCACCGTCACGCTGGCCTGGGCCCTTGCCCCGCAGAGGGCGCCATGGAGGTCCTGCGGCCCGGGTGCGGCTTGTGGGGGCGGCCGCGGGCGCGTACGTCGGGGCGAAGGCGCGGGCGCGCGCGAGCCTAGAAAGGAACCACCACCACCAGGGGGGGGGCTTGACGGATGTTCTGGGTGGCCGCCGTGATGGCAGCCGGAGCGGGGACCGCAGCCGGAGCCACGGCCGCTGGGCCAGCGACCTTCAACAGTGGAGGCCGAAGCTGGAGCGGCGACCGCCGGGGCGGCGACCGCAGCCGCGCGAGCCGCGACTGTAGCCCGACGCCACCAGCGGGCACTCGCGATGGCTCGCTGGTGGCAACGGGGGCGGGCCCAGCACCAGCGAGATCCACAAGCGAGATCTCCCACCCGCCCTCCCCCTCCCCTGTCTCTTCTGCCCTCTGTACGTCCGGCCCTGCCCCCCTCCCCTTCCCAACCCCCATCCCTTCCCATTTCAGTCCCCTACCCTCGCCTCCGCTGCATCGCTGCGTTCCTAACCTGGTTACTCCCCCCTCCCCACCCTGTATACCTCTGATTCCCCTATGCATCCCCCCCATCCTTCATCCTTTTCCCTTCATGCGCCTCGCCCCTCTCTCAGTACGATTCAAAGACAAGACAAATCAAATCATATAGGTACCCCCCAGTCGAAGAAAGAAGTGCGGGGATACCGTATCACCACGAATATGTGGATAAGAGTGAGGGGGCGGTGGGGACGTCGGCGGTCTGCGGGAGGAACCCGCCGCAGGCGCCAAAGGTTCACAAATTATACAACGAGCCCAGCGCAAGCGCCGGCTTTTTCTTTAAACCAATGTGAGTAGGTCGCGGGTGGGTCGCGGGTGGGTCGCGGGGTGGGTCGCAGGTGGGTCGCGGGGTGGGTCGCGGGGGGTCGCTGGTGGGTCGGGGTGGGTCGCGGGTCGCGGGGTGGGTCGCGCGGGGTGGGTCGCGGGGTGGGTCGCGGGTGGGTCGCGGGTCGCGGTGGGTCGCGGGTCGCGGGGTCGCGCGGGTGGGTCGCGGGTGGGTCGCGGGTGGGTCGCGGGTGGGTCGCGGGTGGGCGCGGGGGGTCGCGGGGTGGGTCGCGGGTGGGTCGCGGGTCGCGGGTGGGTCGCGGGGTGGGTCGCGGGGTGGGTCGCGGGGTGGGTCGCGGGTGGGTCGCGGGGTGGGCGGGGTCGCGGGGTGGGTCGCGGGTGGGTCGCGGTGGGTCGCGGGTGGGTCGCGGGTGGGTCGCGGGTGGGTCGCGGGGGTTGGGTTGGGTGGCGGCGTTGGTCGCGGGGTGGATCGCGGGTGGGTCGCGGGGTGGGTCGCTGGTTGGTTGCGGGTTGGGTGGCGGCGTTGGTCGCGGGGTGGGTCGCCGGGTGGGTCGCGGGGTGGGTCGCGGGGCGGGTCGCTGGTGGGTTGCGGGTGGGTCGCGGGTGGGGCGACGACAACAGCAACAACAACAGCAACAACAACAGCAGCAGCAGCAACAACAAAAACAAGAACAATAACAAAAACAACAACAAGGTCAAGGCCGGCATGGCCCCCCCCGGGGTGCGGGAGCGGATCCGCCGGTTCCACCACAGTGGAAAAGGCCGGCACTGCCCTCCCGGTCAGTCCGAAGGGGGGTGGGGGGGCGAACAACACAACACAACATCTTAGGGAATCCTTAAGGAATCCTGAAGAATCCCTAGGGAATCCTGAGGGAATCCTTAGGGAATCCTCAGGGAATCCTTGAATCCATCGGGAATCCCGATGGGATCCTTAGGGAATCCTTAGGGGATCCTTAAGAATTCCAATGGAATTCCTAGGGAATCCTCAGGGAATCATTCATAATCCCCAGGGAATCGTTAGGGAATCCTTAGGGAATCTCTTGGGAATCCTTCAGAATGCTAAAGGAATCCTTGAGAATCCGAAAGGTATCCCTACTGAAACCCCTAAGAATCCCCAGGGGGTCCTCAGGGAATCCTTAAGAATTCGTAAGGCATCCTTAAGAATCCTCAGGGAATCCCTACTGAATCCTTAAGAATCCCAAGGGAGTCCTCAGGGCTTCCTCAAGAATCCCGGAGGAATCCTGAAGAATCCCAAGGGCATCCTTGAGACTCCCTGGGGGGTCCCGAAGGACTCGCATCCCAACGGGATCCTAAAGGATCGCTAAGAAATCCTCAAGAATCCTTAAGGAATCCTTCCTAGGAATCCTTGAGAATCCCTAAGGAATCCCTGAGGAATCCTTAAGAGTCCCCAAGGGATCCTTAGGGATCCCTAGGTAATCCCTAGGGGATCCTTTACAATCCCTGAGGAATCCTTTCGAATCCCTCAGGAATCGTCAAGATTCCCTGGGGAGTCCCTAGGGAATCCTTAAGAGTCCTCAAGGAGTCCTGTGGGGATCCTTCAGGAATCCTTACGGAGTCCTTCGGGAATCATTGAAGATCACTAGGGGGGCCTCCGGGAATCCTCAGGGAATCCTTAAGGATCCTTAAGAACCCCTCGGGCATCCTTCAGAATCCGCAAAGAATCCTTACGGCATCCTGAAGAATTCTAGGAACCCTGAAGGAATCCTCCGGGAATCCTTCAGAATCCTTAGGAGAATTCTTGGAGAAGCCTTAAGAATCCCGAGGGAACCCTTACGATTCCCAAATGAAACTTTAGAGAATCCTTAAGGAATCCTTCGGAATCCTTGGGGAATCCTTAAGAATCCCCAAGGAATTCTTCAGAGTCCACATGGGAACCTCAGGGAATCCAGAAGGAATCCAGGGAATCCTTAAGAGTCCCTAGGGAATCCATAAGGGATCCTTCAGAATCCTCAAGGGAATCCTGAGAATAATCCCTAAGAAATCCTTTGGGAATCCTTAAGAATCCCTAAAGAATCCTGTGGGAATCCTCCGGGAATCCTTGAGAATCCCTAGGGAATCCGTAAGAGTCCTTACGGTATCTTCAAGGAATCCTGACGATTCCATAAGGTATCCTCATAAAATCCTCAAGAATCCCTTAGGCATCCCTGGGGGCCCCTTAAGAATTCCTAAGGTACCATTCGGGTTCCTTCAAAATCCCTAGGGGATTCCTCAGAACCCGCATGGAACCCTTAAGACTCCCTCAGGTATCTGTAGTATGGGTATGAATAGTGGTAATCGACAAATAAGATGTTTGGTAAAACTGATGGATCTCCCCGCTTCCAGAACTGGCGCGGGCTTCCACTTGCGGTCCCCTTGCTCCTGCCTTTGCTTGCCCTCTCTCGCCCCTTCTCTCCTCGCCGCCGCTTGGCGGCTCAAGCCTTTTTCGAAGGCCAAGCTGGGGGTCGGCCTCAGTTGGCCGAAGGCCGGGCCCCGGGACCGGGGCCAGAAGACTTTCAGGCCCTGGTTCCAGGCCTGAAAGGAGGCGCCCGCGGCCGCATGATGCCGCGCCTGGCGCCGCGCGGCTGGGGGGCGGCGGCGACGCTGCCCGCGGGCGCGCAGCTGCGCAGCGGCGGGGGGCCCGGGCGCCGCGCGGCGCCGGCTCACGCCAGCCGCGGAGCACCCGGGGGCGAGGCGGCACCCGCCGAGGCAAGGCTGCCAACCCCACCCGCCGAGCCGGCGGCCAGGCGCGAGCCCGCGCCGGCGCTGGCTCGATGCCAGGCGAGGGCGGCAGAGCGCGCGCGCGCGCGCCGGGGCCCACCTGCAGGCGTATTGCGCGGGGGGCGGGCCAGACGCTGGTGGGGGTGCGCTTTTTGGTTCGCGGCTCCAAGGCAAAGGTCAGGGAGCGGACGCAGCGTCCGGGATACGGTACGGAGCGAATTTGCGAATCCAGCCGTCACTGTCGACAGCCGACCGCACCTGCAAGCATGCTCGCAGTTGCGCATGCACAATGCAAAATGAACTAAATTCGCAAATAACCGCGCGTAGGCGCAGCAGCGAACCGAAGGGCACGAGCTACAAGTGCGACGACAGCAGAGTGAGTCGCCGCTCCGGCGCCAAACTCGTGCTGACCGTGCGAAGTGAGCGAGCGACCAGCACGCGCTAGGCGGAACCATGTACAATGGCGAAGCAAAAGGGGGCCTGTCGCAACGAACTCACTGACGCCACAAAGAGGTGGACCACAAAGAAGCCTTCAGAAGGCGAAACTCTGATGTGCACTAGCGAAGTACCACCTGCAGCTGAAGCCAGCGCGCGCACACCGTATCCGACACGCAGTTCGGGGGTATAACGATGTGAAGGACTGACAAGAGCTGTGCAGACTGCTCTGCAAAAAAGAACGACCGCGAACAGAGGAAGGCTGAACCACTCACTGCAAGGCCGCTCCCAGGGCGAGGTCAGGCATCAGGCGTCGCCCAGTGCATGGCTGTCAGCAGCGCCCAGCATCTGCATGCCCGCTTCCTCGCCGACACAGGCCGCACGGGGGAACAACGAAGCAAAGTGCCGGCGAGCTGATGTCCAGGGCTGCGCTGAAGAGGCGACCAAAGTACCAGGCCCGACCAGCCACTGCGGGGTAACACTCATCCAATGAGGTGGCTGAACTGAGCGCCAACCGGCAGTGTAGACCACAGGTGTGCGACAGCTGGTGGGGATGCGTTTTTTGTTCGGCGGCTCCAAGGACAGATCCAGGAAGCAGGATTAACGTCTGGGGCACAGAGCGAGATAATTGGCCGCAGAGGCACATAGGCCGCTGAGGCGAGTGCACATGCCAGGGACAAAATGACCCTCATTGTGGAAGACTGGCGCAATCATCCCAACGGATGGGGACGCAAGCGCGGCACCGGCGGCGGACGGATAGGAGAAATCGCCCTTGCGGCGCCAAGCTCCAAATTCCGGCCTGGACACACGGAAGCGAGGCACGAGGAAGCGGGAGAGTCGCTGCGGACCTCGGACGGGCACCCAACGACAGGAAAAAGGGGGACGGCGGCACAGAGACGGCCTCACTCACGGTGACTCACTGTCGCAGACGTCGGGTCTGCCCTCGGACGCGGGAACGACGGAGACCCAGACGCCGAACATGCGGTAACGTCGCTTCCAGCCTGTGGCCAATGCGCACGCAACTTATCCGACACTGGAAGATCGGGGGCACAAAGTTGCAAGCGCTGACCGAGGCACCTGCAAGGTGGGCCAGCTGGGGGAACAGCCATGCCTGCCGAAGGATGAGCCACTCGCGCAGGAACACGCCCTTGCCAATCCCGTCACTTGCAGAGGTGTGGCTAGACCACGTCAGAGCGCCGTCCAGTAGGGAAAGACCACTGGTGTGCGCTCACGAGGCTGAGCCACCTCCAGCCGGTAGCCAGTGCATGCGCATCGTATCCGACTCGCAGTTCGGGGGCAAAACGGTGCAAAGTACGGGCGAAGGCTGTTCAGAAGAGAGCGACCACGAACGGCAGAAGGCTGAACCACTCAACGCAGGGTCGCTCGCTTGACGAATCCAAACACCGAGGCGCCGAGTGCATGGCTGACTGCTGCGCCCAACCACACCTGCCACGCTGCCCGTGCAGTACTCTGGCGACGGGCACTGGCCGCGCGAGTAACCGCATCCGCCAACTCCGCGCACGAGCCCCTGCGACACGCGGAATGAGCATGTCGGAGTCGGATTGGGCGTCGCAGTCGGCTCCGTCGTCGGCGCTGGCGTCGCAGCGGAAGCCGGATCAGGCGTCGCAATCGGCTCCGTCGTCGGCGCTGGCGTCGCAGTCGGAGTCGGATTAGGCGTCGTCGTCGGCTCTGTCGTCGGCGCTGGCGTCGCAGTCGGAGCCGGATCAGGCCGTCGGCCCAGTGCGCCGAGATGAGCGCCCACCTGTCCGCTGGCACGTCGCAGGAAGCCAGATTCCAAGCCAGTGTGTGACCCGCTGGGGTGGTCGACACTGTCAGCTCACCTGTCACGATGTCCCTTCGCAGAGCAGGGGGCGCAGCCAAGAGCCGCAGAGACACGCGATTGAACATGGGGGGTGCATCCTGGCGCCGCTGGGCACTACCGCAGCGCCCTGGGCATCCACGCTTGGACCGGACCAAGGCGGAAACACATCCTCAACCATAGCGCACTTCACTGGGGGCGCAGCCAAGAGCCGCAGAAACTGGCGCATGGAGAGCGGGGGAAGGAGGAGGAGAGGGGGGGAGCGACCACATCCCAGGCGCTGGCTGAGGGCCCAGTCGCCTGCCACGCGGTGGCCGGATCAACCTCGGGCCCGCGCAGTACTCCGGCGACGAGCACTGGCCGCGCGAGTCACCGCAGCCGTCGTCTCCGCACACGAGCCCCTGCGACACGCAGACTGAGCATGTCGGAGTCGGATTGGGCGTCGCCGTCGGCTCCGTCGTCGGCGCTGGCGTCGCAGTCGAAGCCGGATCAGGCGTCGCAGTCGGCTCCGTCGCTGGTGCTGGCGTCGCAGTCGGAGTCAGATCAGGCAGTCGGCTCTGTCGTCGGCGCAAGCGTCGCAGTCGGAGTCGGATCAGGCGTCGTCAAAGGCTCCGTCGTCGGCGTTGGCGTCGCAGTCGGAGTCGGGTCAGGCGTGGCAGTCGGCTCCGTCGTCGGCGCCGGCAGCACATGCTTCCAGTCGGCGCAGAGGAACATCGTGCAGCCACACTGCGCAGCGCCGCAGTAGAAGCCGAAGATCACTCCAAGCCCCTCGTCGCAAATACCCTCTCCATGCTCGTGGCTGCGCCGAGAAGAGCGAACGAGCATGGGCCGCGGAAGGCTGTGCCACTCGGCGCAATCTACGCCGTGCTGACCCGCTGGGGTGGTCGACGCTGTCCGGTCACAGGTCACGAGGTTCTTTCGCAACGCAGGGGGCGCAGCCGAGAGCCGCAGAGACTTGTGAATGACCATGGGGGTGCATCCTGGTGCCGCTGGGCACAGGCGCTGCGCCCTGGGCATCTCCGCATGGCCCGAACCAGGGCGGAATCACTTCCTCGACCATAACACACTTCGCATGGGGGCGCAGCCAAAAGCCGCATATACTTGTGAATGACGGGCGGGAGGAGGAGGAGGAGGAGGAGGGGGAAGAGGAGGAGGAGGAGAAGGGAGCGCCGCCACAGCCCTGGGCGCGGGGGGTGTGCCCGGCTGCCAGACTCGCAGAGGTTGGCGCAATCTTGGCGAACAGGATGGGGCGCGCAGCCAAGAGCCGCAGAGACTTGTGAATAGAACGAGAATCTTGAGGCAATCTATCGCTGCTAACGTCGCGCCCCGGCACCGCGCTCTGCATGGGGGCCACGATGTCCCTGCGTAGGACGGGTGCGTGCGTGGCAGGGGTGGGCAGACTGTTGCCAGAAGCCTGCCCGCAGGTCAGTGTGACGCCCTGCTGGGTTGGTCGACTTTGTCCGCACCCAGATCACGGCGTCCTCTTCCCAACGCGGGGGGCGCAGCCAAGAGCCGCAGAGACTTGTGAATGTGCGTGGGGGTGCATCCAGATGCCGCTGGGCACCAGCGCTGCGCTCTGGGCAACCACGCATGGCCCGGACCAAGGCGGAAGCACTTCAGCGGAGACGACGCACTTCGCGGGGGGGCGCGGCCAAAAGCCGCAGAGACTTGTGAAAGAAGGCCAGAAGGAGGAGACTGGTGGGGATACGCGAAGCGTTAAGGATACCAGAATTCTTTTGCCTGCCTATTGCGACCGCTCCTGGGGGGGGGCCTATCAATTCGTCACCCTCGCACGTGTTTCCTCCGACGTACTCGGGATGCGCGTGTCTTCCGCGCCGGGGGGGCCAGTCAATTCGGCACCCTCACAGCGTGTTTCCTCCGAAGGAGAAGCACGGCACGTCCGACAACAGCCCGTCAGAACCAAGAGGGGACGTATGAGACACCCAATCGCGCTGATGGGCACGGTGTACAACTCGTAGTCAACAGAGAAGGTGGATCTCAGAGTATAAATCCAAACTAAACTGTCCACGGCATAGCCACACGCGCAGCGCGCAGACAGAGGAGAAAAGAACTGAGGTCGACGGCATAGCCACACACACGCAGCACGTAGACAACAGCCAAGATAAAGAAGTAGAAGTTCTGATCGAAACAGAAGTCGGGGCACATACCATGGTAGCAACTCGCAGGGATGCCACGAGGGGATAGCAAGGCTACTTTGGGGAGACGGCCCACCACTGTTTTCTGTGCTTCCTGGGGGCCTGTTTGTTCGGGTGGCCCTTTGCCGCGCTGTGACCACTGCTCACTCCGCCGCTCGGGCCCAGGTGCAGCTGCCGCGGCCGAGCCCAGTCGACGTCGAGGCCCAGCGCTTCGCTGAGGACCCGTACGTCGCACTTGTGGCTGCGGAAGGCTTCCAGGAAGAGGTGGCAGGTTTGCGGGTCGCGCCGAAGCGGGTCGAGCGCGCCCTTGCTGCCAGGCACAGACTGCCGCTTGGCGAAAGCGTGCCAGGTGCCACTGGACATTGGTCCCGGCGTGACTTGGAGTCGTCGCATCGCCTCGCCGGGTGTCTCCCCGCGGAGGTCCCACTGGACGTTGTTGATTCCTGTTTTGCACAGCTGTTGTCCCGTGTCGGGGTCCATGGGCTCTGGCCATTGACGCGGGTCGGGCCCCTGGTGCCGCCGTGCATCCCGGCCGCAAGTCTCCGACGTACCAGCCTCGTTGTCCTGGCTGGGGGGCTCGCGATCTGCTCGCGACATCTCCGGCCGCGCGCCTGGCAGGATTTTGCCGGGAAATGCAGGCCGCGCGGTTGGCCGCCAGGCTGGGGTTGGGGCGCGTCCGGCGGCCAGGGCAGACGCGGCCTTGTGGCGCGTGGGGAAGGGTCCCTTTCGCTGGCGTTCGCCTTCGGGCCTGTGCCCGCTGTCGCTCCCAGGTGCGTCCCCTTTGGACAGCGCGTGACTCTCTCCGTTCTCTGGGGCGCCACTGGTTGTGCCGGGCGCGCGCGCGCGCTCTGCGGCGCAACTCCCATAGCCGGGGCGCGAGCTGCTTTGCCAGTGGCGTCCTGGGCGCCTGGCGAGGGCGCCTGGGGTTCGCCGTCCATAAGGAGCTCGCTGACAGGGGAAGGGGGGCGAATAGGCGCAAAGGGGTTTCTCCCGACGAGCCAGCGGATGGCTTCGCTGTCCTGCGTCTGGATGGTTGTTCCGCGGTCTCCCTGCTGGGTGCGTGGCGCTCCCAGAGGACTGCTGACGCACTGATTGCTCTGAAGGGGATATTCCGCGGCTTCCGCGGCCTCCGCCGTGACATCCCGCCCCTTTTCCTCTGTCCTGCTGGCACTGCTGGGGGGGCGCAGCCGAAAACCGCAGTCGCCGATGCATTGAAGGGGGGCGAGGGAAGGACGGGCCTCTGGAACAGTGCTGTCTGCTCGGAGCCCGCTCTTCCATCGTCGCCTAGCGGACTCCGAGGTGAGTCACCCGTCGCTGCAAGGGGGGTATGGTTGCCTGTCCCCTTGGTGGGTGGCCAGCGCAGTCCACTTCCATGGACACGAGTTGACTCTCTCCAGATGCCTCGTCCAAGGGTGCCTCTTGGTTCCCTACGGGAGCCCCGTTCTCGGCCCCTGGGGGCTGGGTGGACCCTGCGGCTGGAGCACCGCGCTCACGGTCTGACCCCTTGCGGGGGGAAGAGATGGTATATTCCATGGAAATGCACGGCACGTCCGACAACAGCTCGTCAGAACCAATGACGGACTGATTGCTCCGAGTGGGATATTCCGCGGCTTCCTGAGGGGGGTGTCGCTGCTGCTGCCGCTGCGGGGTGCTGTTGCCGCTGCTGCTGCTGCTGCTGCTACTGCCGCTGTTGCTGCTGCTGCTGCTGCTGCGGCTGTTGCTGCTGCTGCTGCCCTGCCGCTGCGGCTGCTGCTGCTGCTGCCCTGCTGCAGCGGCTGCTGCGGCTGCTGCAGCCCTGCTGCTGCTGCTGCTGCCCTGCTGCTGCGGCTGCCCGCCGAGGGCCGCGGCGGTGGCCGCCGCGGCCGCGGCGCCGCAGCCGGCCGCCCCGGCGGCGAGGCCGGCGGCGCGGGACAGGGCCGCCACGGCCTCCCAGAGGCCCGCGGCGGCCACGGCCTCGCCGGCGGCGGCGGCGGCGCAGCAGGCGGCCGCCGCGGCCGCCTGAGGGGGAGCGGCGGCCGCAGCGGGGGGAGCCCCAGCAGCGGCGGCCGCGGCCGCGGCGGCACCGGCCGCGCCGCCAGCAGCTCCAGCCGCTCCAGCAGCCGCGGCGCCGCCAGCTGCGGGGGCGCCGGCGGCGCCTGCGGTGCCCGCGGCGCCGGCGGTTCCACTGGTGCCCGCGGCGCCCGCGGCGCTCGCGGCGCCAGCGGCGCCCCCGACAGCGGGGGCGCCGGCGCGCGCGCGGCGCAGGCGGCGCAGGCAGCCCCAGCGGCGCCAGCGGCGCCCGCGGCGCCGCCGGCAGCGGCGGCGCCAGCGGCGCCCGCGACGCCAGCGGCGCCCAGCGCCGCCCGGGCCGGCAGCCAGGGCGGCCGCAGAGGCTGCCTTGGCCGCGGCCGCGCAAGGGGCAGCGGCGTCGGCGGCCGCGGCGGCGGCGCGCGCGCCCGCGGCCGCGGCGGCGGCGGCGAGGCGGCGGCTCCGTCGCCGGCGGCCGCGGGGGCGGCAGCGCCGGCGGCGCAGCCGCTGCAGGCAGGCCAGGGGGCCGCCGCAAGCGGCAGGCCCGGCGGGCCACAGGCGAGCCGGGGCGGCAGCGGCGGCGGCGCGGCAGGCAGCCTCGCGCCGCTGCCGCCGCCGCCGCGCCGACGGCGACACCATGGCGGGGCGCGGCGGGAGCGCGGAGGGGAGGCCCCGTCCGCGCTCCCGCAGGAGGGGGGGCCGAGGGCCAGGGGCAGGCCCCCGGCCGCGGCCCGGCAAGTTGGCTCGGCACCTCGAGCCAGAGCGGCTTGAGCCAGGCTTGAGCCAGTGGGTACGGACGCTGGTGGGGATACGTTTTTGTTCTGCGGCCCGCAAGGAAGAGTCCCGAGGGCGTGTTAATCAGGCAAGCTGGGCCACAGAGCCAGATAATTAGTGCACATGCAGGACAAATGGAGGGAAAAGAGCAGAAAATAGGGCAGAGGCACAGAGCGAGAGGGAAGGGGCGACAGAAGACGGATGAGGAAAAAGGGGGGGCCTCACTCACTGAGCACCGCGTGCTCGAAGGCAGAACTCCACTGACTCAGGCGACGGTAGACATGGCGTGAACCCCACGTGGCAACTGTCACCCACAGGGGATGGTGGGGACAAGCGAAGCGTCAAGAATGAGGGAGATAAGAACATGAAGGAAGAGAGAGGAAGGATGGCAGAGAAGGAGAGATGAAGGGAAGGAGAGGGGAGGGGCGAAAGGGGGCAGTGGAGCCGTGTTCCCAAGAAGGCTCGAGCGACAGCCCAAACCCGCCTCATCGAGCAAACGTCTGCGAGCTCGGCTCTCAAGCGTGTCTCGAGGCTGTGGATGTCCCGCAGGACCTGACCATGGGCGGGGCGAGACAAGGACACAGACGCGCGGCTGCTGCAGCTTGCCCGATAATGTCAGTGTGCAACGCCCCCTGCGGCAAAACTGAAGCGAGACGAGACGAGGACAGAGGCAAAACGAACAGAGTACAGATGGCTAGGAAAGGCACAAAAAGGACGGCACGAGAGACAGGAGGGAAGAGGCAGAAGGGAGGGAGAAGTGGGAGGAGAGGCTCCTCCTGTGTTTATATGCCCAACGACCGCCCGCGGCGGACCCGAGGAAGGGGCGAATAGGGAGGAGCCGTCTTGGGCGGTCCATGGGACGCTCCGAATACCGAAGCGTGGAGTTGGCGAGAACCATCCAAAACAGCCCAACTAACGTCAACATGTTTTGCCTACTGCCTCATGGGAATACTTTTCGTGAACCCATGGGCAGCCTTGTGCGATCCTTGGGCCATGTTGGGTCCATGTAGGGGCCCTGCGGCGGACATCTTGGGGAGCACTGGAGCCGTCCTGGAGGCCCCACTTGGCCATCTGACGCACGTGGCCTGTCTTGGGGCCTCAGTGGCCTTCTGGGAGTTGCCGAGGAGCGAGGGGAAGAACCCGCAAACACCCAACTTGAGGGAGGTCATTTTGCGGGGATTGGGGTGAAAAAGTCGTAACCCTCGTTTTTTGGGGGGTCGGGGGAGAACCCTCCCGAACCCCTCCAGGAACTCCCCTTGAGGAGGGTTTTGAGAAGGATTCCGGGGAAGAAAACAACGAACCCTCCCAAAAACTCTCTTTGATGGGGGGGGCCCGAGGGGGAAGCGCGTCTACCCCCCCCCCAAAAAACAAAAAACCTGCATGAATGCAATGTGCAAGATGTGTTTCATGATGTTGTTGTTTTGGTACGTGTTGTTTGTTGTTGGTGCGTTGTTTCATGTCAACTGCGATTTGACAGCGACAACGCTTTGACAGCGACAAGACACCCATGCGCTTGTTCCCAATGGTTTCAAGACTTGTTCCAAATTCCTGCAACGATTACCCTCTGGGTTGAGGGAGGTTTGGGGAGGGTTTCGGGGGAAACCCTCCCTGGCCACCCAACTGTTTGGTGATTTCTGGGGGGGACCACCCCCTAACCCCAACAAGTGCTCCCCCCTTGAGTGGGTGTTTTGCGGGGGGTCCTCTCCAGGGTTGTTTTTGGAGAGGGGTCCAGGGTTGAAGGTTAAAAAACGAAAAACCTTTCTTGAAGGTTGTTGGGGGGTCCGAAGGAAAAAACCTGACCCCATCCTCAAGGGCTCAGGATTTGTTTCAAAGGGTGCACTCTGAAGACAGAATTGCGGAGGTACGCAAGGCTCCAAACATCTGCTACCGAACGCACCTTTATAACACCGAGACCCTAAATAATGAAATCTCGTTAGAAAGAATGTTACATGTGCTATCGAGGATCGGCTGTCAGCGTTCCCCGGCCTCGCCGCCTCGCCCGAAAGCGAGGGTGCCCACCGTGCCCTAGCAATTAATGCAACGGTCGACGAAATCAGTGGCAACCACTGCGATCGCATCGCTGTCCCCGTCCCGCGAAGTCTGGTTGGGCACCCACATAAAAGGTACCGGGCCATAAGCACCCGCCACAGCATTGCCAGCACGGTCTGTCTGGGCCGTCGCCCAGCCCACTCGTCCCAAGCAATGCCTTGGCCACATGCCGCTGCCGTCCGTGAACAAGATGCCTGACAGCCTGCCTGCTGGAGGATGGCTTCGCCAGTAAATCAGCTTGAAAAGACCAGCGCGGGGGAACGAATCCCATGGCCTCTCCTGCTTGCGCTCTCCACGCATTCACCCTCCTCGCCAATTCGTGCAGCCAGGGCGGGCACCGCGAGGAACGCAACGCAGTTGAAGCTCTGCTGTCATAGCGACCCTGGTGCCCCGTGCGCATGCAAGCGCTGCTGGCACAAATGGCAAGTCGACATCGCGCTCTGTAGCTCCCGCTTCTTTCGGAGGCTCAAGCCACTCACAACCCTGTGCAAAAGAGGCTTCACAGCTGATAAAAAAATGGAAACTGTCTCGAGGAGGGTGGGATGGGCAGGGAGGGGCTGGAGGAGGGGGGAGGAGAGGGAAGGCGGGGGGGGAGGGAATGTGGGTTAGGAAGGGAGGCAGGAGGGGGGAGGTGAGGAGGGGAGGGGGGCAGGAGAGGAGTTGGGAGAATGGGGAGGAAGGTACAGGCAGCACCTTCTCTTCGAAGGCGCGTCCGTCCTTCGCGGAGTACACCACGGTCAGCTGCCTCTTGACGACCCGTTTCGCGAACTCGGCATCGCGCTCGCCCGCCCGCCCACCGGAGAGCCGCTGTCCCCCGCCCCGTCGCCGTCGTCGTCGTCGTCGCCGTCGTCGTCACCTCCCTCACCCCCCTCCCGCTCTGTTGCTTCCACTCTCCACTTCTTCCTCATCCGCTCCCGCCTTTTCACCCTCCACAATTAACCAAAATGTATGCTACAATCGATCCCCTATCCCCAGATACTGTAAGAACGTGGCCTGTTGTCTGATGCATACGGTTTTTGGCTTCAACGAATATGGTGTTAAGCTGGTGTGCCTCTATGGGAACGTTTTCAATGTCAAACTGGTGTTCCTGCTGCAGCGATGGCCTCATTTTAGGACTTCCGGTTTGCTCCTCGCCCCAGCGGGGGCCACAATTCTGTGTCGCCCCGCTCTTTTCCTCTCGTCCACCTTCCTCTGATCCTCATGCTCTTCCCCTTCCAGCCCCTGGTCGTGCTGTTAGCTCCTCCTCGTCCTCCTCCTTCCGCATCCGCATCCTCATCCTCAGGCTCGTCTTGTTGCTCATTCGCCACCTCTTCCACCACCAATGTGCACAATTCCTCTTTGGGTTCCGCTTGGGTACGCTATGACACCCGTTGGCTGATAGAGAAAAATCAGCGCAATCGGAAGGGATGGGTGAAATGGATGGGATGTCACATATGGCGCGAACGCACATAGCTTGCCCTCCTCCTACTACCTCGCCTCCTCCTCCTCCTCCTCCTCCTCCTCCTCCTCCTCCTCCTCCTCCTGGTCCACCTCCTTCTCTTCCTGGGATGTTATTTGGGCTTCGTGCACCCGCTGGGGCGGCGCGCGGCATCCCATTTGATCCCAGCCAGGCGCCCTGCCCAAGGCCCTGGTCCAACGACTCCACCTCGGGAGCGGGCCAGCTCCCCTGCCTGGCATAGGCGCGCGCGGTGGAGGCAGAGCGAGGCGCGGCGCCTCCTTCGCTTGGACGCGGCGCGGCGCCTGCTCGCAGCCCACCACGGCGAGGCCGCCGACGGCATGGCGACCTCGCGCCGTCGTGGTGAGCGCGCCCGAGCGCGCGGCCAAGTACTTGTGCCGCTTCTGCCAAGGTCAGGACCACTGGCCGGGACTGGTGGAACGTCGCGACGGCGGCCAGTTGCGCGATGCGCGGGCGGACCAAAGGCATTTGCTGCAAGGCCGAGGTCGCCCCGAGCTCGCCGTCCGTGCGCGTGCCTCTGCGCGGCGGCGGCTCCTCGCCCTGGCGCGGCGACGCCAAGGAGCAGCTCGAGGCGGAGCTTTGGCAGGTCAAGGCGAAGCTCAGGCAGGCCAAGCGCGAGGATACGACGAGCGCGAGAATGCTGCGGCCGCCTGGAGGCCTGTGCCTCCCGCTGCTGCGCCCGACGCCGACGGCGACGAAATCCTGGTCGGCGACGGCCTCGGCCAGCACTCGGACGGGGAGGTCCACCTGCGCATCGAGCGCGTCGAGGCCACCCTCCAGAAGATTGAGGCCATGACGTCCGAGGTCGACGAGATCTGGCACGCGGGCGCGCTCGCCTCCAACCGCGCCACCCTTGCCTCGCTCAAGGCGCGGATGCTAGCCTCCAAGCCGTCCAGCGCGTCTTTGTAGGAGGTCGTCGAGCGCCAAAAGCGCCCAAAGCGCCACAGGCAGGCCATCAGCAAGCAAGAGGCCGCGCTCTAACGGCTCGAGGGACAGGTCAAGGCCGTCACGGAGCAGCGCGACGCGGCGGCGGCCAAGCTGGCCGAGCAGAGGGCAGAAGCAGGCGGAGCTCGCAGCGGAGCTGCACCAGCTGGCGACGACGCGGGTGCTCCCGCCCGCAGCCGCAAGCCTCACGGCGCCGATCATCGGCGCCGACGTGGGCAAGCTAGGCGCGCTGCTACAGTGCCCCGGGATGGGCCCGGACACTGCCGCGGACTTAGTACCGCGGGTCGCGTCGCAGCCGGGCCAATTCGTCTCCGCGCAGCGCAGGCTCGCCAGCCCCGCCCCTGCCGCGGGCCGAGGCAGCGAGGCCGCCGCCGCTACAGGCCCTGGGGCGGCAGGAGAGCCGCCCGGCCCCGCAGATGCAAGCGGCGCGCTCGTCGCCGTTGCCCCAGTCCTCGCCGGCGCGGAGGAGGGCGACGCCGAGGGGGCGAGGCGCAATCTCGAGGACTTGGGCCCCGAACAGCTCGACGGCCTCTTGGCCCAGGCTGGCGTGCCTCCTGCGGCTGGCGACGTGGAGGCTAAGCTTGCTGCAGTGCGCCACGTCCGAGGGACTGCCAACGCGTTCTACTAGGCCATGACCTGCTAGCTATGCTCCTCAGCTGTTGTGCTTGGAATGACATGGCGACATGCAGCGTGGTGCCGCAAGGCTCGGCGACCAGCCCACTGATTTGTACCTGGGCAATCCCTGGACATGCTGAGCATGCGGACGTAAGAATCAACGCCGAGCTACCCGCTACAATTATTGCGCGCACTGGTACGATACGGGGATCGTGTGGTAGCTCCGCTACCAGTGTGAGTATGATGCGTTTTAGCGCAATTGCACAGAAAGTGGCCCCTAGAGGTCAAACGGCAGCGAGTGGCGCATATACACACGTGACACATGCACTCACACTCGTTGTCATCGTTTCGGCACGCCCCTCACACGTTTCGCGGCCCCATAAAGAGCTCCACCAGAAGCCCCCGTCGCAGCGCTCGAATGACACCGCCGCGCCCATCTGGCACACCCCTCGCGATTCGTAGCCCCATAAAGAGTTATACCGAAGGCCCCAGTAGCAGCGATCGCATGACGCCGCCGCGCCAACGTCGGCATATCCCTCACACGCTTCGTGGCCCCATGGTGGGCTCCACCAGAGGCCCCCAGTGGCAGCGCTCGCATGGCACCGCCGCGCCCATGTCGGCACACCCCTCACACGTTGCGTGACCCCACAGGGAATTCCGCGGAAGGCCCCAGTGGCAGCGCTTGCATGGCACGGCCGCGCCAATTTCGGCACACCCCTGACTCGTTTCGCAACCTCCATAGGGCGTTCCACCGAAGGCCCCAGCGGCAGCGCGGCCCCGAGGGAAGCCAGCCCCGGGTTGGCCATCCTGGGCCCGAGGCTGTGAGACCCTGGACTCCCGCGCCCTCCACGGAGCGCGAGGGGAGGTCCCGCTCCCCGACGCGGGGGGCCGCGACAGCCCCTGGTGCGTTCTTCGCCTGCGCTCCTGGTGGCGGCCCGTCTGTCGGTGCGATACCGTGGACTCGTGTCGGCGAGGTCGGGGATGTCGACGGCGTTTCTGGGAGGAATCTTGGGGGGAGCGGCACGGGTCCTTCGACCGCCTGTGCTGGTCCGTTCGGGGCCGAGGCCCCCACGCAGGCCCCCTGGGGGCCCACTGTGGCTAGCGGGCAAGGCGGGGCTCCCAATGGGCCTGGTACTGGTAGGAGTACACGGGGGCCCCCGCCTTGGGTTGCCGAGTCTAGCTTTGAGTTCATCCGGGGCCACCACGAGGTCGCCGAGGGGCCCTTCGTTTAACTGCTTCAACTGCGGTCTATCAGAATCTGGTCGCCAATCCCCAGTGCTGATGGCCCATTGCAATGGGCCCGTCGCCTGGGAGACTAGCAGGCTTCGGGCTACAGCTCCTAAAAATCTTCGAGCTGGACGCCATCCTCGGAAGGGGATCCCTCTAAGAGGTGGCGTCCCGAGTGCTTAGCACTCCTTTCGGCCCTCGAAGCTCCCCAATGGCTTGATGATGCGGAGACTTCACGGAACGCTGGGTCCTCCTTCTCTTCCTCCCGGGACGTTCCATAAACGGACGGCCATGACTCATCCAGGACTCATCCGTGTTACTTCCCTCAGGCCCCAGATGGACATGCCCATCCTACCCCAAGTTCCTTACTCCCCGTGGTTTCCCCTGTCGTTGATGGTTTGGTGGGGCGTGGTCTCTGCTGTTTTCCTCGTTCAACACGACCCCGCAAAGTCCCCGCTGGTGAAGCCACACAGCGCAGCGACCTTGAAGTTCCCAGGCACTGCCTGGCCAGCGTCGTCGCGCTGGCCGCAGCCTCCTGGTGGGCAGCATTTGAGCCGTGGCTTCTGGCCTTGCCCGTCGGCCTGCGGGCGTCCTGCTAGTTTGCGCCTTGGTCCTTCCCTTTCCCCTCGTTTCCCCCCCCCCCTCTGCCACCCCTAGCCCACTTCGCGGTCGCGGCCGAGCAGGGCTAGGCCCGTCGCAAGGCGCCGACCAACGCCAAGCTCGCCATCGTCGACGTCCGACAGGGAGCTGGCCTGCCGCGGGGGTCTGCGAGATGCTAGGCCCGCCCATGGCCAGAGGAAGGAGCTCGTCTGGGTCACCAAAGGGACCCGTGCCATGCCGCAGGAAATGTCAGCGGATCGATTTAGGGGTGATGGAGGAGAAGGGGACGGAGACCTGCGGGCGAGCAGGGGGGACTGGGGCGGGGGGCGAGAGATGGCGGGGGGGCATCCCGAGGAAGCAGGGGGTCGTTTCCGAAGGGATCAGCCCCCTGAACAGCCTTCTAAGAGGCGGCGTGGCCCCTGGCCCATTCAGGCTGCCCCTTCTGCGCCGCCAGGAGGATGCACATGGAAGGGGTAAGAAGGCATTTGTTCAACTATCCGGGCGAACGACTCAACCATATAGCATATAACCGTTTCTGGAAACCCTGAACCATACAATATTGGCATTTCTTGGAAGCGTATTTTTTTCTGCTGGACCTCCCAGGAGGCCACAAAAGTGGCGACAACTGCGCAGTTCGCAGCCACCCAGGGAACCGCGAGGTCTCGGCTGGGTCCCCGTACAACTCCACTCCGCTGGACCTCCCAAGAGCCCACGAAAGTGGCGGCAATTGCGCAGTTTGCAGTCCCCCAGAGGGCCGCGAGATCTCGGCTGGGTCCCCATACAGATCCACTCCGCTGGACCTCCCAAGAGCCCGCGAAAATGGCGGCAATTGCGCAGTCTGCAGACACCCAGAAGGCCGAGGGTCTCGGTTGGGTCCCCGTAGGCGCCCGCATTTGCGCAGTTCGCGCCCCTCGAGGGGACGATCCAGAACGAGCATGACGAGGAGGACGAGGAGGCACAAGACAGGAAGATGGTGGCGGGAGGAAGGATCATCGCGCAAGCAGTGCTCCATTCAGCCACCCAGGCAGCGCAAGCAGGTGGAAGGAGAGACGGGAGAAGGAGGATAGAGGAGGGAGCAGGGAGGATGGGAGGAGGAGAAGGTTGCAGACCAAGTGCTCTAGTCAAAACGAGAACCCAACAAAGGGGGTTGGAAGCCATGGAAGAACGTGATCGAAATAAGTGTGCCTTCTGTCGTTTTGTGATCATATTGAAATAGGGCCTGTGACCTGTGGGGCCACGAAACGTGCGAATACGGTGCTGGAATGGGCGGGGAGACGCATGTGGACTCTGCCACTGGGGCCTTGGGTGGAGCTCCCTATGGGTCCACGAAAAGTGTGAGGGGTGTGCCGAAATGGGCAGGTGCGGATCCTGACTGTGGCCGACCCCGAGGCCTCCAAGAGGCCCCACAGACGCCCCACAACAGACGTCGAGGAAGAGTTCAAACCAGCAACAACTACACTCAAGAAGCACGGCGGGAAGCGTAACATACCACATACGTAGCACCCCGCAGTTGCGGGTAAGAGTTAGGGGCGGCGGGGACGTCGGCAGTCTGCGAGGCTTTGAAGACGCCCGCCGCAGACGCATTTTTTTTCAATCTGTACAACCAGCCCGCCGCAGGCGCCAATTATTGTTAAAACAATGTAGGCGGGTCGCGGGTAAGGTCGCAGGTGGGTCGCGGGTGGGTCGACGGTGGGTCGCGGGTGGGTCCGGGTCGCGGGTGGGTCGCGGGTGGGTCTCGGGTGGGTCGCGAGGTGGGTCGCGAGCGGGTCGCGTGGTGGGTCGCGGGTGGGTCGCGGGGTGGGTCGCGGGTGGGTCGCGGGTGGGTCGCGAGGTGGGTCGCGGGTGGGTCACGGGGTGGGTCGCGGGGGAATGACGACAACAACAACAACAACAACAACAACAACAACAACAACAATCATTTTAAGACTATTCGCCCTTATCTGCTCGAGTATCGAATAATGCGAATTTCCCAAACCCTCGATACCCGCCCTTTTCGTCTTCGATCGAACCCCTTCTGGGGGGTATACCTTTCTTCCCTGCAGGCTGGGCCCCGGCAAGCGGCGGGGCGGCCGCGGACCGTCGGCCTGGCCAGCGGCAGCGCTGATCGGCGGGGCGGCCGCGGACCGTCGACCCGACCCCAAGAGGGACGGACAGGGGACCGACCACGACGACGACGACGACGTCGACGACGACGGCAACGACGGCGACGGCGACGACGAGCGAAAGCGAGAGCGAGAGAGAACGACAGCAGAGCCACGAAGGACACGAAGTAGGCCACGAAGGGCGACAGCGGGGACACGAAGGGAATGCGCATGGGGCCACGAAGAGCGCGAACGAGCATGGGCCACGAAGGGCAGATAATGCGGGGCCACTGCAGGCAACGATGGGGCCACTGAGGGTAGCATCTGGGCCACGTAGGACAATGAGGGGGCCACAAGCAGCGACAGCGGGGCCACGAAGGGCATGCACATGGGGCCACAACGGGCGCGAACGAGCGGAGGCCACGAAGGGCATACGTATGTTGGGCCGCGGAGGGTACGGACGGGGCCACTGATGGCAGCAACGGGGACACGAAGGGCAGCGAGGGGGCCACGAAGGGCGACAGCGGGGCAACGAAGGGCATGCATATGGGGCCACCACGGGCGCGAACAAGCGGGGGCCACGAAGGGCAGACATACATGGGCCCACGAAACAAAGCGAGGGGGCCACGAAGGGCTGCAACGGGGCCACGAAACAAAGCGAGGGGGCCACGAAGGTCTGCAACGGGGCCACGAAGGGCTGCAACGGGGCCACGAAGGGCAGCGAGGGGGCCACGAAGGGCTGCAACGGGGCCACGAAGGGCAACGAGGAAGCCACGAGGGGCTGCAACGGGGCCACGAAGGGCCGCGAGGAGGCCACGAGGGGCTGCAACGGGGCCACGAAACAGAGCGAGGGGGCCACGAAGGGCTGCAACGGGGCCACGAAACAAAGCGAGGGGGCCACGAAGGGCTGCAACGGGGCAGCGAGATCCCGATTCCTAGGTAATCTGTGAAGGAGTCCTAAGCGTGAGCGCGACTCCTGGGTGCCTGGGTGTCGGGAGCGCGGCGCTGGAGTAAATTGCAAGAAATTCCAACGCAAGGGCGCTATTCTTCAGTAAATTGCAAGCAAGTCTCCAGCGAGAGCGCGACTCCAGAGCGCAGGAGGAGCGATTCCTAAATAAATCGTAGGGAAGTCCCAAGCGAGAGCGCATAAAATGCGAGGAAGTCTCGGGCCGGAGGAGGGGTCCTGGCTAAATTGTGAGGCAGTCTCATGCGGAAGCCGTTGTTGTTGTAATCCGGGGGCCAGGGGGCCAGTTTGAGCAGGAAGACATGCCTTGACAACAAACAAGGTGCGAGCCCCGGGGGGGCACTTCAATTGAAAAAATCAATGTGCACCGGTGGGGGGGGATCAACAATAATTATTATTCAAGAATGAGAGTTCAAGAAGCAGAATCTTCACCACGGATCCGCACTTCAACCACGCACCCAAGGACAATGAATGATCGTTCGGCCCCCTCGCTCTGACGAGCTCGGAAGCCGTACATTTCTCTGGTCTTCTGGGGGTTGGCGACATGGCGTAAACCTCTTAAGCAATCAATCATATCAGCCTCTGCAGACGCGAGCACTCAATCGAAATAGATCCTGTCGACTCCCATGCAGGCGCTGTTGCTGAAAAGAGCCTGTCGAATGTGAACTTACCTCAATACCGAAATCGAATTACACAATCGACAGAGGAGCGAGACGCTCTTACGCGAAGCAGAAACGGCGCACCGCTCTGCCGCGCGCGACCGGCACGGGGCCCCTGTGCACTCCAGAATTGCAGCATGTGCGGATTCCGGGCAAGGATGAGAGCACGCCGCAAGCGCAACTTCTGCACACCGGCGCCATCGTTGGGCCACGCGGGGACGAGCCCCGTGCACCCGCCGTCTCCGAGGCAGTGAACCCCGTCCAGCCAGGGCCCCCCTCCTCCCCCGAGGGGGAGCACCACGGGGCCGTGCGGCCCCCCTCTGGCTGGATCCCGCCGCACTCTACCCCGCCGGATGATGGAGAAGATACGCAGACGCGGCGACAGTTGCTCGCCTCAGACTGCGTAGACCTCGCTCTCGTGTTGACATTGACGTTGACGTCGGCGACGACAAGGACGACAACGAAGACGACGACGACGGCGGCGACGACGACGACGACGACGACGACGACGACGACGACGACGACGACGACGACGACGGCGACGACGGCGGCGACGGCGGCGGCGGCGTCCTCTCTCTACTCCCTCCTCTTTTCCTCCAGGGGCTCGGGCCAGGGTCCTCCCCCGTGCCCCCCCCTCTTGAAAATGATACCCAGCCATGCTTGAGGGCATTTTTCGGTGTCCGATGTCTGGGCTGGCCAACTGGTGCCAGTCTTCAATGCGCGAGAAAGTCTGACAGTCCAGGGGAAGTCTGGGTGAGGATACCTCCGAAGGAAGAAGCATGGGGGAGTCCACGGCCAGAAACGAAGCCACTGCGCCAACTGACCAATGGGATGTCTCGGCACCAACCCCGCCCCAGCGCGGCCTCGCCAACCTCATGGAGCCGCCTGCTGCTCGTGGGCGCTTTCTGGGGCGCGCCGGCGCCGCGGCAGGTGCTGGTATGGCATGCTGCTGCACCTCTCCTTTCCCTCTTTGACCTCCTCCGTTTCCTCCATCACCTCCTCTTTCCCATTACCGCACCCCTCCGTCACCCCCTCATGCCACCTCCTCTTCCTCCTCCTCCTCCTCCTCCTCTACCTCCTCCTCCTTCCCCCCAATCACGCCCTCCATCTTCGTCCTCTTCCCCATCTTCATATATCTTCATGATGACATATTTCCTCCTCATCATCATCCACCTCCTCCTCCTCCCTCCTCTTCTTTCCTCCTCTTCTCCTCGTCCCTCATTCCTTCCCCCCTCCTCCTCCTCCAACTCCTTTTGGCTCTTTTTCGTCGGCAACACCCCTTCCTCCCCGTCCTCTTCCTCCTCTTCTTCTTTTTCTTCACATCTGTAATGAGATGCTCACCGAAACCAAGTGACTTGAAAACATGAGCGAACTCTTATTCCGGAGCCCCAAGGGAGCCACACGGGAGCCCGCAAGAGCATCAGACGATAGTGTTTGCAACAACGCAAAGTTCAAATACGAAGCAAAAGTGTGAAACACGGCGCATCAGAGTGTGCGCAAACGACAGTCACATGACGCGGATTGCCCGCTCAATCTCTGCAGTGGACGCTGTACGCCAGTCCGGGGCGTCCTCTAGGCACTCGGCCCAAATGCCCTCCCATCTGCTGGGGGACCCTCCTGCTGACACGGTTTGCGTATGGCCGCCGTCGAGCGTGTCGCCCTGGCGTCTGTGGCGGGCCCGGCGCTGCTGCAGCCACGCGGGCGGCTGCACCCGTAGAGCTTGAGCGGCTGGCAGGTCTGGATGGCGGCCGAGGTGTCGTTTCCAGTCCATGCATTTACCTATCCACAGGTGGCTCCAAGCACGGGATCGCATGCCGCGCGCAGCATTTGCCTGCCGCGTCCGCCACGAGCGGAAAGGCTCACCACTCCAGCGAAGGATCCGCTGGATGTCCGAGAGGAAGCGCAGCTGCATGGAATCGAGCCCTGCCAATGCCTTTCTTCCAGGATGCCACCTTGTGCAATGATACGACAGAACACTTTGCGACAGGCTGTTCCACAAATCACATCTCCCCGAGCTGGCAGTGACTGATTGTGAATCAGGGGGGGCGTAAGACCCGGGTACAGGGGACTTGGAAATCCCCGACGAGGTCGTCAAAACAAATATCCCGACAAAGCAACCGAACAGCGATGTGTAGGAGCATATCTGGAAGCATTCCCCTTAAGATTCAGATGAGAATCCAGTTGTAGAATTCTGCTGTTCTCGCAGTCGCAGTCGCATTCGCGATGACAGTCCAAGTGGCAACGGCAGTCGCAGTCACAGCCTCAGCCTGCCTCAGCCTCAGCCTCAGCCTCAGCCTGCCTTCAGCCTCAGCATCAGCCTGCTTCAGCCTCAGCCTCAGTCTGCCTTCGGCCTCGGCCTCAGCCTCAGCCTGCCTCAGCCTCAGCCTGCATCAGCCTCAGCCCAAGCCTCAGCCTGCCTCAGCATCAGCCTGCCTCAGCCTCAGCCTCAGCCTGCCTCAGCCTCAGCCTCAGCCTCAGCCTCAGCCTCAGCCTCAGTCTGCCGTCGGCCTCGGCCTCAGCCTCAGCCTCAGCCTCAGCCTGCAGCCTCAGCCAGCCTCAGCCTCAGCCTGCCTCAGCATCAGCCTGCCTCAGCCTCAGCCTCAGCCTCAGCCTGCTTCAGCCTCAGCCTCAGTCTGCCTGCAGCCTCGGCCTCAGCCTCAGCCTGCCTCAGCCTCAGCCTGCCTCAGCCTCAGCCTCAGCCTGCTTCAGCCTCAGCCTCAGTCTGCCTTTAGCCTCGGCCTCAGCCTCAGCCTGCCTCAGCCTCAGCCTGCAGCAGCCTCAGCCTCAGCCTCAGCCTGCCTCAGCATCAGCCTGCCTCAGCCTCAGCCTCAGCCTGCCTCAGCCTCAGCCTCAGCCTGCTTCAGCCTCAGCCTCAGTCTGCCTTCAGCCTCGGCCTCAGCCTCAGCCTGCCTCAGCCTCAGCCTGCATCAGCCTCAGCCTCAGCCTCAGCCTGCCTCAGCATCAGCCTGCCTCAGCCTCAGCCTCAGCCTCAGCCTCAGCCTCAGCCTCAGCCTCAGCCTCAGCCTCAGCCTCAGCCTCTCAGCCTGCCTCAGCCTCAGCCTCAGCCTCAGCCTGCCTCAGCCTCAGCCTCAGCCTCAGCCTCAGCCTCAGCCTCAGCCTCAGCCTCGGCCTCAGCCTCAGCCTCAGCCTCAGCCTGCATCAGCCTCAGCCTCAGCCTCAGCCTGCCTCAGCCAGCCTGCCTCAGCCTCAGCCTCAGCCTGCCTCAGCCTCAGCCTCAGCCTGCTTCAGCTCAGCCTCAGTCTGCCTTCAGCCTCGGCCTCAGCCTCAGCCTGCCTCAGCCTCAGCCTGCATCAGCCTCAGCCTCAGCCTCAGCCTGCCTCAGCATCAGCCTGCCTCAGCCTCAGCCTCAGCCTGCCTCAGCCTCAGCCTCAGCCTGCTTCAGCCTCAGCCTCAGTCTGCCTTCAGCCTCGGCCTCAGCCTCAGCCTGCCTCAGCCTCAGCCTGCATCAGCCTCAGCCTCAGCCTCAGCCTGCCTCAGCATCAGCCTGCTTCAGCCTCAGCCTCAGCCTGCCTCAGCCTCAGCCTCAGCCTGCCTCAGCCTCAGCCTCAGTCTGCCTTCAGCCTCGGCCTCGGCCTCAGCCTGCATCAGCCTCAGCCTGCCTCAGCCTCAACATCAGCCTGCCTCAGCATTCAAAATGTGGCCCGGGAATGGAGTTCTGGGAACTCGAAGAACACAAAGTGGTCTACAGTTGGCTCCGGGCATTCAAAATCATGCCCAAGAATGGAGTTCGGGGAACTCGAAGACCACGAAGTAGCCTACAGTTGGCTCCGGGCATTCAAAATCATGCCCATGAATGGAATTCTGGGAACTCGAAGACCACGAAGTGGTCTACAACTGGCTCCGGGCATTCAACATGTGGCCCGGGAATGGTGTTCTGGGAACACGAAGAACACGAAGTGGCCTACAGTTGGCTCCGGGCAGTCAAAATCATGCCCAGGAATGGAGTTCTGGGAACTCGAAGACCACGAAAAGCGCTACTGTTGGCTGAAAACGAATTCCCCGGCATCCCCCCGGCATCCTCCCCCGGATCGCGCCCAGACCCCCCTGGGGCGCCATGATGCTCTCTTTTGGCCCTACTAGAAACCTATCAGTCTTCGCTTTTAGGTAATGACGAGGCCGAGCCTGCTTTTTGACGAGGCCTCCCGCTGCAGACATCCCATGAAACTCCTACTCGTCAAAATCCGAGTCGCGGTCGTCAAAAAACGATGGCGAACCTGAGTCCTGGCAAACCCGGGTCTTACGCTCCCCCGAGTGAAGTATGCGAGCGCTGGCGTGGAACATCCTCTGCAACTTGAGTTTCGCTGTGCTGCGGCACTGCAAGGTGCGCCCGTTGCCCTGGATACCATGGCCCAGCAGAAGCAGCGTATCTTTCGCATTCCACTCTGACCCTCCGGCGACGAGCTTGCAGTTGCCTGCTGGCGCCGGCGAGCACCTCCCGGCTCGACGGCGTGACGGCCAAGCCCTCCTCCGCGAGCGCCTCTTCGATGGCTGTCAGCTGCGCAATGGCGCTTGCGGGGCTGCCCCCGAAAGCGAAAATATTGTCCGACCACGCCATCGGCGACAAGGGCACGCCCGGGGCCGCCTCCCACGCCGCCCCCGAGATGGCGCCCGCACTGCGTATGAGAGCTCCCTCCACGGGCCATCTGGCGATGAGGGCTGCCGACGACGCTCCTGTCCACAGGCCCCGGGATCGCTCCAACTCGGGCGTCAGGGCCCCCTCCACCGACAGCTTGCCCCTCGGCCGGGCGTGGAGGCGAAGCAGCATGGTCGCACCTGCGTCTGGCACGCCGCGCTGGGCCAAGGCCATCCGCTGGTGCCCCCAGCTCACAGAGTCGTGATAGTTTACAATGTCCATGCTCGCTGCTGCTCCCGCGTCACGTCTGTCTGAGCTCTTTTCCACGACCTGACTGGCCGCGAAAGTCATCTCCAGGAGTTGGTGCCCCTTGCAGCCCGCCAGGACTAGGGCGCCTGTGCCCTCGCGCTGGTTCCAGGCATCCGCATATGGAGTCACCCGCTTCCGCGTGACATAGTGGCCGGTGCTGCAGATGGTATTTTGTGGGATGACCGCCCTCGTGTTCTTTGCCCCGGTGGTGCTAGAAGCCTTGCCCTTCACATATCCCTCCAACGGGACCTCGTGCCACCCACGGTCGTGAACGAGCAGTAGCTCGAGCGCCTTGGCCGCAACTCGCGCACCCGCTTCCGCCTTGAGAGCACGCGGGCAGAGTCCCACCTCCGCGTCTTCGAAGACCCTCGCGCCCTGCAGGCTGCCCAAGATGTCGACGGAGCTCCACAGATCTGCGAATTCCTTTGCCGGCCGCGTCCAACGACACTCCATCTCTTGCCAGCATTCTGCCGCCCACTTCGACTTGTCGGTAGTGCGCTTGCCGTTCGTGTTCATCGCCGTGATCTGGTGGAGGCCGGTCCTCTTGCCACCGAGGCGCCGTCGCTTGCGGAACGCCGACGCCTCGTCCAGGTCCCGCAGCTTGGCCAGCCACGTCTTTCGCACGTCGAACAAGAGCTTCCGGAGTTACAGGTTCTCCGCGGAGTCCAAGCACACCCGCGCGCGCCTCCGGAGGTCTTTCAACTGCATGGGGTCTCTGTGTGCGCGTCGCTCCCGGGCCGAGGATGAGCTGGAGTGCACCTCCATCTTCTCCGTGATCGCCTTGACGATCGCGCCCACTGAAGAAAGCTCATGACTGGGGATACTATCCAAGTCATGCTGATAAGCTTCAATATCATCCAGTGCCACGCTCGCTTGGCACGCCAGGCCACCCCCAGGCATGGGAGGCGGGCAGAGACCCAACAATGGTCGCCAGGGGCTCTACTCCAATCGGTCCACGCGTCCACCTCCAGCCCCTCCGACACGAAGCAATGGTCGAGCCACGATCGTCTCCCACCCTGCGCTGCGCTGCAGATGTGCGTGGTCAGCGGCGTCTGGCTCGAAATGGCGCTGGTGAGCCCAGCCCCCTCGACCATGACCTGAAGAACCTCCCACCTATCCTCGTCCTCCAGAGCCCCGATCCCGAACTGCACGTTGCCGTCCGCATTAAAATCCCAAATCCATGCAACTCCATCTGGGTTGCGGCCGTCGTGCATAATAAGCAATGCGTCGTTCATCGAATTCTCCCACTCGTCGTCGTGCGCACCGTGCGTAAAGATAATCCTGTGCAGGGGCGCGCGATGTGAGGTCTCATCGAAGGGGGGCCCGAGCTCGAAGTCCACCCTCCCAGACCGGCCCAGCCACTCCACCTCGCCTAACATACAATTTGTAAAAACGTATTCAAAATGACTTTCATGCTCCACGATCCTGCCCCCGGGTAGTGGCGGTAGACCTTGTGGCCCTCTGCAATGATAGTTACGGTGTCCGGCCCCTCCCGGACATGATACGCCTCAGCGATGGTGATGAGCAGCCAAGGTGCCCCTCTTCCTCCCCGTCTTTTTCGTCCTCCTCCCCGTCCTCTTCCGCATCGTCATCCCTCCTGCTCCTCCCTCCTCCTCCTCGTAGTCATCCCCCTGTTCCTCCTCTGGTTCTGCTCCACCCCTTCGCTGGCCATACCTCGAGACAGCCTTTTTCTCTCTCGACAGAACTTGAAGCCACAACGGCTACAGTACAGCAAGCTCAGCAAACGCAAAGCAAGCGAAGAAAGGGGCATTGATTGGAGGAGTGGACGGGAGGAACGAGGAGGGGGAAACAGGGGCCATATCTCGACACCCCTCATCGAGCCTCTTGCCGAGGTCTTCACCTCAGTCGAAAAAACACCTCCCTCACTCACCGTCGGGCAGCCTCCACTGCATCCGCCCGAAGCAGACGCTGCAGCAGGGCCCGATCGATCAGCCGCCTCCTGCGGCCGCCCAGTCCGTGGCAGCCGTGGTCGCGGTGCACCAGCGTCTCTGGGCTGTCCGCGTGGTACACCGTCGCCCGCTCTGCTGGCAAAACGGCGCAGCAGATCGAGCACGTCCCGCGTGTGACCATCCACCTCGTCCGATTGGCCAGCGCTGGGCAGTTCGGCGTCACGTGGACCATGGCCGCATGGTCGTCGAGATGGTATACCAGCTGCATTCGCGGACGCCCTCCGCGGAGCCGAGCACCGTCTCCAGGCCTCGATGATCCCGCGCTCTCGCCGTCCGTCTGTGGCCCGACCTCCCCGGTCACGGGTGGTGGTGGTACCGGAGTCGGCTCCGTCGCCTCCGCCGTCGTCGTCTGAACCGCCAGCTCCGTCGGCATCTCCGTAGACGAGGAACTCGATGCAGTCGGTCCCGCCAGTGTCGTCGCATTCGTCGTGCACGCCCTGAAGTGTGCGTACAGGTAGCCGAACAGCAGCCTAATAAGGACGCAGCTCAGGGTCCAGGCGAACATGATCATCATGTGCGGCTCGAGTCCTCCTCTGTCTTGGTCAGGTTGCGCTCTCGCGTCGCTCACCAGGATCATGAAAGTCGCCAGGAATCCTGCCGATCTCCCTGCGCTCAGCGCCGCGACCACCGCACTGCCGAACTTGTCGACCGCCGCCAGGCCGAGCATGGACCCGCACTTCTCGAGCGCCGCCTTGACGAGGAACTTCGTGCCGACGTCTGGGGCATTCTCGATGCCCTTCACCTTCGCGATCTTGATCTGTCCCGTGCCCACAAGCTGTCCGAGCAAGAGCCACTTCACCCCAAGATGTCGTAGGCGTCCGAGTCCGCGTCGGGTGGCAATGGCGATGGCGGATGGGGCGTCGCACTCGATCTCCATCGACGCGTCGAAACCCACGAAGCGAATGATCCCCCGCGCGTAGAGAATCTCCGCCGCCAACTCCACTGCGCCAAGGTACTCGGCCTTGGGACTCGACTGGGCCAACGCCGACTCCGTGCGAGCGTGCGCCCTCATGACCATGCCGCGCCAGCGCACGATCCCGCAGCAGGTCGACTTCCTGGTTTCGTGGCATCCTGCCCAGCCCGAGTCGGTGCTACCTCGGAGTCGTTGTCAGTCATTGGAGGCGCGGTGGACCATCGTCATGTCGCGGGTCCCGTAGCGGAGGAGGTGCTTCAAGCACTTCATGTCGGCTTTCCGCGGCTCGCTCAGCCGCCGACCGAGCTCCTTCAGCGGGTACATCAAGTCCAGCCTCCTGGGGATGGTGTACTGGATCTCCCCGCAGCACCTCCGACGCAGCGAGTGCTCCTCGCCGTTGAGCGGCTCCTCCGCGCCAGGCTCGGCCAGGTCTGGCCTGGCGCCTGCCGTGCCCACGGGCCGGCAGTCAGTCACCCAGGCGGCCTCGAGGATGCTCTCCACGTACCCGGGCTCGCTCTTCTCCGCGATCACGTCGTCGAACCGCTGCAACGACGAGCCGAGGTACATCGCGGGGTCCTCGCCCAGGACGAAGCGGCCCTTGATCAGGAGGCGCTCCGCGAGCTTGTCGAAGAACTCGTCGAGAACACGCCGCGTTGGACCAGAGGCGAGAGGATCGCCCGTGTGGACCACGACCCCGGCCCCCTGCTCGGTGCGATGATACATGGCGGGCTCCGCCTTGCACGCCTCGAGGCCAAGGCCAACCGCGATGTTCTCCAGAGGCTCCTGGAATCGACGCGCTGCCTCTCTGAGCCCACGCGAATCCACGCCCCCTGCCGTACTCAGGCGGCATCTCCACGTAGATCCCCGCCCCGTCCTCCACGGGCGCGCGCACGAAGGCCGCGCTGAAGTCCGTCGTCGCGATCGCGCGCCTGAGCAGCAGCGCCGCCGCCATCAGCGTCCTCACGGCCTCCGCCCTCGGAGTGCAGGCGAAGAAGTCGCCCGCCTGCGCGCCCTTGAACTGCCTCGCGACGAACCTGCTCCGCGCGCCGTCGCCCTTCTTGCGGCGGCACCACCTCGCGCCCCACGCCGCGTTGTCGCGCGGGCGCGGCGCGGGGCCCCCGACGCCGAGGGGCCCCGTGAACTTCGCCCCCCTCTTGATCCCCTCGTGGACCTTGTCCGGGTCGAGGTGCTCGCCGTCGTCGTCGTCGTAGTAGGCCTCCTCCAGCAGCTCGAAGTTCGGGTCGAGCTCGCAGGGGGCGTGGAGCTCGGTGCCACCAGGGTAGCCTAGCTCCGTCACGTCGGCGATCGTCACCGCGCCGATCTTCCTCCCCTTGGGCGGCGCCTCGCCCTCTGCAGGCGCGCCGCTGTCGTCGGTGGATCTCTTGCCAGCCGAGCTCTGTGGCCCCTCGCTTCCCGCCGCCCTCCCGGCTTCGGGCGCGGGCCCGGCATCCTCCGCAGCGGCCCGCTTGCCGCGCGGCGCGCGAGGAGGCGCCCCCCTCCTTCCCAGGCGCCAGTTGGCATGCCGGCATGATATCCCGACGCATCCACTGCGCCCGGGCGCGAACCCCGCCGACGTCGGTTTCGGCAGCGCTCGCGTAGGTGGTCTCTCCCTCGGCCTCTTCTCCACGGGCAGAGGGTCGTCGTCCTCGATGTCGTCCATGTTGGCGCCGACGGTCGTCTCGGGCTTCGGCCTCCCCCTCCTGCGGCCTCGCGGCCGCCGCCTCAGAGCCGGGCTGGCTCGGGCGACTCGGGGCCGGCTGCCCCTTCTGGCCGCCCGCCGCCGGCTGCCCCTCCTGCGCCGCCGCGCCCGCCTCGGGCCGTGGAAGCCGAGCGGGCTGCGGCAGGTTGAGGTTCGGGGCCTCCCTGTCCACCGCGGGCACCGACGCGTTGGCCGCCTTCAGGTCCGAGGGGGTGCCTCGCATGGCCAGAAACAGCTGCTGGTCGTCGCGCTCGCTCTCCACGAGCCTCTGCGCGGACCTCGCCACGACGATGCCTTGGCGCGCCCCGCAGATGCGGGCGTCGTCCTCCAGCGACCTCCCCAAGTAGATCCCGTAGCCCCATGCGGTCTCGAACTGCGCCGCGATGAGCCCATGCTGTCTCCGCATCAGTCTCGCCAAGAGGCGCGACCTTCTTATCGTAGTGCTTCTCGTTCTGGCGCTCGAACGACGTCTTGTAGTCCGAGTGGTGGACCAGGAACCGATCGCGTGTCCACGACGCGTGGCGCACGATCCATGTCATGATCGGGTGCCCCAGCTCAATGACGATCCCGTACTTGTCCCCGATGGCTTTCCTCCAGGTCCTCGCCATCCCTTCGATGATCGCGTGGAACCGCTCCACCATGCCGTTGCCGCCCTTGCTCGTCTTCGGGGTAGTTCTGAACGTCGCCTTGTTACCGGCATCCCGATCAACCTTGATCGCCACATCCTTGGCCGCTTTCTCGGGGTCGCACTGCACGGTCACCTTCTCGTGCCCCAGCTTCTCCACGTAGCGCTTGAGGCACTCGGCCACAAGCATGCCCCCACATCAAACTGAAGCCGTAGCGTGGTATACGTTGTCTATCGCGTTCATGATTGGGCGCACCTTCTCGTCATGACGCGTCTTGCCGAACGTGTAGTCGATCTGGGCCACAGGCGCACCTTCTGCCTCCGTGATCCTCTCGCGTCGGTCGTCTAACCCTCGCCCTGCCGCGCAGTCCGCGCGCCGCGCAGCGCATGGGCAATGGGTGGCCTAGTGGGCCTCCCTCTCCGCCTTATTGGGTTCTCTCGGCGCTGTCACCGCAGCCGGTTCGATGGGCTTGTCGACCTCCTGCGCAAGGAACGGGGTCGCGTCGTCCGTGGCCGCGTTGTTGGCGACCAGACCGCGCGCTCCGCGCTTCGCCCCCGCGCAGGCCATGACCGTCGCGCGCAGGAAGAACAGCCCGAACGCCTTAATCAGCCCAAGCCATTTTCGCCCGCTCTTCGAATCCCTCGCGATCGAAGCCGAGCCCCTCGTGCTGGATGGCTGGAACTCCACGCCAGCACCTGCAATGTTGATACTGGTCACGCTCAGGATCGGCCTAGTCGCATCTGTCGCGTTGAACTTCGCGTTGATCTCGTCGTCGAACTCCGTCTTCAGGTTCACCTGCTTGTCGCCGTAGTGCCTGATCTTCGTCCCACTCGCGACCTGCATCTCCAGCGTCGCATCCTGGATGGTCGGGTCGTCTGGGAAGTCCTTCGGGCCGCGGGCCGACCGATTCGCGCATGCGTCGACTATCGCGTCGACCGCCTGCCCCGCGCGCGTGCCCACAGAGACGTCGCACGCGCCGACCGCGAAGATCCAAGCCGACTCGCCGTCGCACACCTGGCACTCAACCGACGCGGCCGTTGCCGCAGTAGTGGTGGTCTCCTTGCTGAGCTGCGCTGGAGCGGGCTCGCCCTGGCCCTGGCCCTGCTGGCCGCCCCAGCTCTGGCCCCAGTCGTCGGTGTTCCAGCCCTCGTTCCAGCTGCTCCAGTCGCCCGTGCCCACCTCGTTGATCTTGGCGTAGCAATCCTTCTGCTTGTGGCCCCGCTTACCGCGCCGACCGCAGTGTCCCTGGAACTTCGGCTTGCCGTCGCCCTTGCCGCCCCTGTCGCCTTTGTCCTTGCCCGTGCCTTTCGAGTCCTTACCCTTGCCCTTTGAGTCTTTACACATGCCGCCTTTCCAGTCGGCGCACTTGCCAGGCCGTCGGCCCCACTTGCCGCTTGTTTGGGCCCAGCCGACGTTCATCGGCGCGGGTCCTCCAGGCGTGGGCTGCTTCGTCAACAGGTAGTCTGACGTGACCTTCTTGATCGTGTTCCACTCGATGTCTTCCTTCGGGATCGACAAGAAGACGTGGTTCTCCGGCGCCTCAGGAGCTCGCGCGATCAGCACCGCCGGGCGGATGTTGTCGCTGAGGTTCCCCATGGCCAACTTCTCGCACTCCTCGGTCAGGTTCTCGAACTTCGCGAGGTTGTCCAGGAACTCCGACTCGCCGCCGAAATCGAACTCCAACGCCATCATCAGCCGCGAGAGGATGCTACCCATGTTCTGCGGGTCGCACTGGGAGCTCAACCTCCTGTGCGCCTCGAAGCCGCCCTGGTTGCTGACCTTTCTGCCGATGCCGAGTGGCGCGCCCTCCGTGTACATCGTGAGCGCGAAGTGCAGGCTGCGTGCCATCTGCCGCCACTCGTCGTCGTAGCTGCCGTAATTCAGCGCGTTCTGGCTATGCCATAGCGGCAGTGGCCCACCTGAGTCATGCCTTCCAGCGCCTTCCTGCTCTGGTTGCCTATGAAGGCCTTGAACTTGAAGCTCCAATCGAAATGATCGGGCTTCTTCACGTTGACGAAAGACGGCGGCTTGCCCTTGTCGCCAATCAGGGCACCCATGATCTGCTCCTGGCGCTGCCGGGTGGCCGCGCCCGTCTCCGCCGCCGCCGCTGTCGTCGACGAAGCCTCCTGGAGCTGGCCAATCGTTGCCAATCGTCGCATTCGGATTCTCGATCAGCGAGAGAAGCCTCCCGATCTCCCGCTTGGCCTCCAGCGCCTCCTGTGCGAAGGCCTCCACGTCACTGCTGCGCCTAACCGCGCTCCGCTGCCATCTTGACAATCTTGTTCTCTCTCAACAGAACTCGAAGCCGCTGCGGCTACAGTGCAGCAAGCTCAGCAAACGCAAACCAAGCGAAGAAGAAAGGGGCATGGATTGGAGGAATGGATGGGAGGAACGAGAAGGGGGAAACAGGGGCCATATCTCGAAAATACCCGTTGCCAGGCTCTGTCCATCGAACACGTTTAAATTAAGGTCGAAGCGTGCACCGACAAGAACCATCAACTATTTCTATACAACGTATCTGATGTGCCCTGGAGAATCATGCGCCGTGGAACCATCCCTCCTCCTCTTGCTCCTCCTCGATTTCCTGCCCCTACCCGCCCTCCTCCCGCTTCTCCCGAAGGGGGGGGGGATGGAGGTGGAGTTAGGGGGGAAGGAAAAAAGGGGAGTGGCAGCAGGGGTGGGCATGGGTGGGACAGGCGGGGATCGACGCATGCACCAAGCCGTCTGGTCGCTAAGGAGCTCGACGTACAGACTCTCCAGCTGCCCAACCAGTGGGGCACTGGAGCGCCCATGCACATAATTTCTTCGCCGGGCTCCTTGGCCCCCTGGCCGACCAAACGACGCGGCGTATACATCGAGACCCTTTTGTCGAAGGAAGACATAACGAGCGAACGCATACGTGGGCCAAATCCAGCAGTTGCCAGGCAGCGACGGCCCCGGGACCAGCATGTCTGCAGCTGCGGCGGAAATCATGCGAAACGAGCGTATCCGCCCCGCTTCTCCAGGCGCAGCACTGCACGCGGCACATGGCTGTGCGCACGACGCGCAAAAGGGGAGGAGACGAGGGGCGAGCCAATGCATAACGGAGCGGAGCCTCCCCACTCCACGCCGGACGCGGCAACGAAGAAGACCAACTGGATGCCCAATAATCGTCCTATCGCTCCACCGTGGAGATGCCCGAGCGAGGGTTGCGCGATCGCGCCACAATTCTTCTTGCTGCCGTCAGTGTGCACCACCGCGCCAGGCATCAGAGCATCACTGTCAAAGATATGATGCTGCGAGGCAGGGAAGTCGATCGGGTGCATGCCCCATGGTAAAGGGGGAACCGCAGCAAATCACAGTTGAGGGCGATCGTCTTGCTCGTCATTATATTCCTGCGCCTCTTTCGACGCCGTATACCCAGGGCACGGCCGCACCGCCAAGCCCCCTGCTTTCGGCACGGTGCTGCGAAACCTGGATTGCGCGAAGAGGACGATCGTATCAGTGAGCTCGTAGCAATGTCAGCTGAATGGTCGGGAAGCCTCGAAGTAGCCAGCCCCTACAAGCGTTGCCGAGCTCGCCACGATGCCAGGAATCTCCACTGAGTTGCAGTGGCCGGCGAACCAGCACATGGTCTGGACCCACCATGCGCTCAAGTAGAGTAGTATGGCCAAGGTGCGGGATAATTACGCACACGCGCGTAGGAAATCAGCCAGGAGGAAGAGCCGGGTGCTGTCATGTAACTATGTGACGCCAGTGCGCGCGCCCGTGAGGATGAGATCGCGGTCGCACATTCAGAGGCTTGGTGTGACGCAGCCGTTTGGAGACCGACACAATGTACAATTCAGCATACAGGTGGGAACGGTTGTATAATGTCGGTGTCATCATGTTGTGCCAGCCTCTGCGATATGGCCATCCTGACGACGTGCGTAAACCGCGCATGCGTCACACGCGAACGTTTGCGGCGCACTGCGCTGCGAGACCAGCGTGGTGAACGATCTTGACACATTGTGGCATCTTTGTGGTCGGGCGTGAACGGGACGGCGCACCTTGTCCACTTCAAGACCAAGGCGCCCAACATGCGCGGCGCCAGCCCGAAGCACAGCCGTGGCAGGAGCGAGCGTGAGCAAGGGTGAATGACGGAAATGAAGATGATGGAGGAGGAGAGATGAAGAGAGGGACGAGAAGAAAACGGGGGAAGTGCCAAGGAACATTGCCTCATGCTGGTCCTCCCCTGCTGCTACTCATCCCACTGCAGCTCCATGCTCATGTCATCCCTCTCTCGCTCCCCTTTCCACCGCCCACTTGTCCTTATCATCATCCTTTCATCCTCCTTCTCTTCTTCCTCCTTTCGCTCCTCCCGCTCTTGGAATTCTTCTTCCTGCCGATGCAATGGCTTACGGATCAAGCTCGTTTCGCTGGCGTGTCACCTGGAGCTGCCGCAGATGGTCAGCACGAAGTGCGCCCGCCGCGCCGCGCTGGAGGTTGCCCGCGGTGCTCTCCTCGCGGCGCATGCGGCGGCAAGGCTCACGACGGGCTGCTCGGAGCTGCGAGAGCCGTAACCATGCTGGTGAAGCCCTCCTGCGTCTGCCGCGGCACCTCTGTCGGAACACGATGCTGCCCCTCGGTTGCGGCGTCGGCCTCGTGGCCGCAGCGGCAAGCCGGGCGAGGCTGTGGAGTATGGCGTCGCAGCGGACGGCACGGACTGGAAGGAGTTGGCGGCTGGGGACGCGGCCTCGGGGGCCGATTCATCGGCCGCGCCGATGTTGGAGGATGACGCCTGGGCAGACGAGCCGCCCATGATGCGTCGGCGCGGCAGCCCGCGTTCCAGCACAGCCCCATGCGAGGTGCAGGACAAGCGCAAGGGCGAGGGCGACGGCAACGAGGATAAGAGCGTGCTTGCGGGCTCGGACGTCAAGCACATGCGGGTCGTGACGATCACTGGCATCGGGCGTGGCGGCGGGTGGCGGCTTCGCCGACAGGCGCAGTTCCAGCGCAGGGAGGGGCTTGCGTGGGAGACGGCGAGGGCATAGGCGCTTCGCGTGTTGGCCCGCCGTCCCTCGGCGTGCACCTCGGCGTGCTGGCCGACGTGGGCGTGCGAAGTCCTCGCCGAGCCGAGCGTCGGCGGAGCGCCGCTCCGTGCAGGCCTAGCGGCGCGCGGGGCCCGTGTCCCTGCCGCCTCGCCAGGTCTGGCAGTACGCGGGGTCGGTGCCCCTGTCGCGCGCCGATGGCTCGGAGGCGGTCGACCGTCCCCCTCCAGGTTGGGCGAATCCTCCTGCAGAAGCTCCTCCCCCTCATGCTCCCCCCGCCCGGCCTCCTCCGCCTTCGCTTCCTCCGCCGCTCCGCTTCCCCCCCTGCCCCCTGCTCCTGCTTTGCCACTCCTGATACTCCTCACCCCTCCTGCTCCTGGTCCACCTCCTCCTGGTCGCCCTCCTCCCTCGTCCTTCTACTCTACCTCCTTCCTGCGGTTGTCAACATCGTAGTCGCGGTCGTTGTCGTCCTCCTCCGTCACATGGTTTCCATCCTCCTCCTCTTTCTCCTCCTCCTCATCCTCCTCCTGCTCCTCCACTTCCTCCTCCTCATCCTCCTCCTCCTTCTCCTCATCCTCATCCTCCTTTTCCTCTTCCTCCTCCTCCTCTTCCTCCTCCTCTTCCATGTCCCTGGGATGGACGGGAGCATGTCGTACGACGTCGGAAGTCTGACATTCCCTGTGCCCCCCCCTGGTGCGGGGTCCTTTTCGTCCAGGGCCGCCAGGTAGGCATGCCTCTGCCGGGACGCGTCGCCGTCTGCGCTGATGAAGGCGCTGAAATCCATCTCGAGCTCAAACGGCCGCCAGAACACCACGATCGTCAAGCAGACCTCGAACCAGGGGCCAGGGGATCAGGCTGGCAGCAGGAGGGAGGATGATGGGGAGGCCGAGGAAGCGAAGGTCGAATGTGGGCACCTGGAGGGCAGACGCGCCGCCTGTTTTCGAGTTGGCGCCTTCACGCGACACAGTGTCCGAGTCTGTAGAGTAAGGTGCCGATGAAACCCATCTATGTAGAAGGATATGCATGGGCAGACTGCTTTGCCACACTGATGTCTCCGTGTGGCGTCACTTGTTCGTCCGACGAAGCTTCACACTGTAAGCCTACACACTCTCGATATCTTGGCCTGGCCTTCGCTAGGATTACCAGGCTCGGTCTCTCGAGCGAAGAGAAGAGAGGCAAGGCCGCGACCGTGACGCGGCAATATCGTCTGCTTACTTCGCAGATTGCGTTTGTTCGATTTCTCGACACTGGCGAGATGACTTGCAGATGGTGCAATCTGGCAGTGCACACGATGCAGGCGCTCAGGTCGCGTGTTGATCTGTCGCAGTCCGTTCAGGCCTCCAGGCCGCAGGATCAACTTGGCGCGCCTCTCGCCCCGCGAAGCGCGGTTCCCTCTGCGCGCCCGCCGCCCCCGTGCTGCTCCCTGGAGAATGGCAACCGCTCTGGCCCAGGCCGCGACGCGCGAAGCGCGATCACCTTCGCGCCTCAGCAGCCGACTCAGGTCGGGGAGGCGTAAGACTCGTCGAGATGGAGGACTCAAGTTTGGAGGAACAAGGCGAGACCCAAACTGAAATTCGACGCGAGCACCCGCTGCAAGAATCCCACAAAGCTGGGCCGTCGAATTCCAGGGCGGGCCCGTCAAAAACCGTCGGCGAACCCAAGTTCTGGCGAACTCGAGTCTTACGTTTCCCCGAACCCAGGGTCTGTACTTTGAAGAAGGTCCTCAAAGGTCGCCATCACGACACGAGTGCACGGCGAGCCAGGCAGTCACTGACAGTCACCACCTGCCCCACCGGTTACTCGGGGACGGCCGGCTTCGCGCCTCCCTTGGCGCGGCCCAGTGGCTCTGGTACCTTGAACCACCGATGCCTACCCTGCACACCCTCCTGCCGACGCCGAGGCATCGCCAGCTCGATGCCTAGGCATCACCAGGTCGATGCCTAGGCATCGGCTACGCCCAGCTACGTCCAGCTACGTCCATGGACGTACCCCTCGATGCATGCGTAGGCGTACCCATGCAGATGCCTAGGCATCCGAGGCATCGACACGGCGATGTCTAGGCATTTAGGTATCTAGGCTGGGGGGTGCAGGGTGAGGGCTGGTAGCAGAGCGAGCGGGCCGAGCCAACGCCTCCCCCCCGTCTCCTCTTCCTCCTCCTTGCTCCTGGACGTCGCTGGACCTGAGCGCGTCCCCGCACGGGTAGCCCTGCGGAGCAGGATGCAACCCCGCACCTGAGGCGGAAGGATCCCCGACCGCGTCCGTTTGGTGTAGCCTGCTTTGGCGGCACGATGCGCCCAGCTCCTGAGCCTCCATCTTCATTGAACTCGGCGTCATCGCCTTTGTCAACGCCCCGGTGTGGATTATGGCCCTCCCTCTAATTACCATCGTCCCTGCTCACTCCTCCATCCCCTGTCCTTATAAATAACCCCTCCCTGTCGCACCCCGGGGCCGGTCAAACGTGCGGGCTGGGCGTTTTGCCTGAGACTTCCTCACCACTCATGACCCTGAAGCTCAAACATTGGCAACAGTTTCACAAATGGAGGGCGGGTGGTTTTCAACATGGGGCTCTCCCTTTAGTGCCGCGCACGTTCGTGTCAAATAACTGTCAGAGCTTCACGGATTGAGGGCGGTTCGTTTTCAAAATGTGGCTCTCCCCTTAGCGCTGCGCACATTGGTTTCAAACATTTGCAAGAAATTCACGGAGTGAGGGCGGCTCGTTTTCAAAATGTGGCTCCCCCATTAGCGCCGCGCACGTTCGTTCAAAAAATTGTAAAAACTTCCCGGATTGAAGGCGGTTAAGTTTCAAAATGGGGCTCTCCCGTCAGCGCCGCGAACATTCGTTTTAAAAAGTCGCAGCAGTTTCGCGGATTCCCATGGCCAACGTACCAGAAATGGTCTATTGGAGAGACTCAAGATTGTGAGGGTGCAACAGTTACGTTGATTCGCGGTGCTGAACTCCCAAGAATGGTGTTCTGGCACGGTTCAGGATCGTCAAGACGCAACACTCTTGTTGATGCGAGGCGTTGGAGTCCCGAGAATGGTGCAAACGGTTGTCTCTTGATTGGTCCCATTGAAGCAGTTCCCTGCAAATGAACCCTTGTAGGGGCCTGTGAAGAGGGAGCTTCGTTGATGAGTCTTTCTCCTCCTCCTCCCCCTGCGCTTTCGCTATCTTGCTGCTCGCCGTCCTCCGAAAAAAATGAATGAACCTGGCGCGACCCAAATCAGTGGAAAGCTTCCTATTGCATGGGCGCAGTGCTTGGCATTGCTTGGCATTGCTTGGCAATGCTTGGCAATGCTTGGCATTGCTTGTCATTGCGTGATATTGCTCGTCATTGCATGGCATTGCGTGGCATTACTTGGCAATGCTTGGCATTGTTTGGCATTGCTTGGAATCGCTTGGCATCGCTTGGCATTGCGTGGCATTACTTGGATTAATGCTTGGTATTCCTTGGCATTGCTTGGCAATTATTGGCATTGATTCGCGTTGCTTGGCATTGCTTGGCATTGCTTGGAATTCCTTGGCATTGCTTGGCAATGCTTGGCATTGCGTGGCATTGCTTGGCATCGCTTGGCATTGCTTGGCAATGGTTAGCATTGATTCGCATTCCTTGGCATTGCCTGGTATTGCTTGGGGAATCCGGGGAACCCGAGGAACCCGATGCACCCGGGGAACCCGAGGAACCCGAGGAACTCGGGGACTCCAGGGAACACTAGGAACCCGAGGAACCCGCATAAGCCGAAGAACCCGAGGAACCCGAGGAACCCGGGGAACACGAGGAACCTGATGAACCCGCAGAACCCGAGGAACCCGAAGAACCCATCAAGCCCGAGGCACCTCCGAGGAACGGGCAAAGTAGCCACCCGAGGTTGCAACCTTCAGCCAAACAAGAACGCCTTTGGCAAGGCTCATTGGGGAATTACGTAGCATGTGCAAGAACCTTCCAATTCAATTATCCTCGTCATCCATATTCTCCTTCTCGGTCTCCTCCCGCTCTATCCCCCAGACTCCACTACAATCCAATAGAACTTTCCACAACACCCGAAACTACCGATGAACCTCGCGTACATTCCTCCTCCTCCTCCTCCTCCTCCTCCTCCTCGTCATCATTATCACACTCCCCCCCCTTCCTCGTACTCACGAATACCTTCCTGACGCAGTGCGAAACGAACACCCGCCGCGTCCCCGATGGTATGCGCGGGGGGGGGGGCGCAGACCAGCACGATGTACAACACGATCATGCAGCAGGGGCAGGCGACCACTAACCTCCGCGGCCAAGAGAATGAACAGGAGGAGGGGGAGCACGAGGAGGAGGGAAAGCGGGATGGAGGAGAGAAGCAGGAAGGATGGAAAACACCAGAGAGGAGGTGAAAGAGAGAGAGAGAGAGAGAACAAAAAAAAACGCACAAGCGTCCCGCCCGCGGCGTGGATGGACTTCCTGGTAGTAATAGGCCTGCGCGGTGAGGGCGTAGCCTTCTCAAAAGCTCTTGAAATCGCGCCACTTTGAAATGACTGGCGATGCCTTGCCTGGTTGAAGTGCTGCGCCACGATGTAAAACCCTTAACCTCGCTATGAGGAGTGACGGCGGCGTTCCATGGGTCAGCGGCGGCAGGGTGTGGAGCAAGGGGGACATAGTGCTTCCAGAGGTTCTCCGGAAACTACTATTTCTTATGGGTTTCCAGCGATATCATATCGAGGTCCTGTGAGTGAATGCGAATGTCGAGCCGTGAGAATCACGAGGCGTAGCAAGTTTCGTAGCCTCGACCAAACGGAGAGCGCCGGCTTCTGGCTGGTCTCATGGCATCCGGAAGAGGCCCTCTGAACTTATCGGGTGGAGACCAATCGAAACACGAAATCTATTGGGCGATGCGTTCGGCCGACCACTCTGATTTGGGGGAACTTCCATGGGGCGGCGACTTGCAGCCCAGGCGTGCGGAGTGGCATGGTGTTCCAATGTCACGGTGCTGGTGCAGAGTGCTCTTGTGACGCTGTCGTCGCGCCCCCTCCGTCTTCCCTGTCTGGTCTGTTGTCGATCCTCCTTCCTCCTTGGGGCACGAGTGTATGCGGAGCGTCGGGGCGATGCTGCATTTTGCATGATCTGGTCGTTTTGGGGGCTCGTGGGCCTCGATGCTTGTAGGCGTCGTTCAGCTGCTCGCCACTACGGCCAGGGAAGCCGCGCCAAGGCGCCACGTCGCGGCGACTTCCCTTCTTGAGGGCGTGTCCCGCTACTCTGATTCGGGGGTGATGGTAGCTGGATAGCGGCGATTCTCCCCTATCAACCATTTTGAAAGGTATGCAGATGGGCGGTTTCTGGGGCTTCCCAAGAAGGTATGGAAATGGGTTTAAGAAAGGATGTGCATGGATTTCGACCTCTTCAGGACGATCTGTGGGGCGAATCTAAATCACGCCAGGGGCGGCCGCGCGCGCCCAGTGTAGCTTTGTTGCTCCAGACCTTAAGGCCCGCCTGGGATGTTGCCACAGGAAGAGGAGGAGGTGGTACGACGATGATGAAAGAAGGGCCTTTTTCCGAGGCGGGGGAGGAGGTGGAAGGATGGAAGGGGGTGGGTCGCCATTTCCTCCAATCAGTTGCGATATGGTTGTCCCGCGCGGAGGCGCGCGCCCCAGCACCCAGTCCCATTCTGCCTCGCGGCGTTAAAAGGGGGGCGAAAAGAACCGCACTCGGCGCAACGTGGGCGGGCCGTCTACATTCACAGCAGCCAGCTGCACGTGCTGATTGTCCGTAAGAAAACGATGAGGAAATTCCATGAGGAACAAATGTGATGATCCGGGGGGAAGACGCGGATGCATGTGGAGGTCGGCGGGGCGAGGGCGGTTGTTTCCAATCGAGGCGTGCGCCATTTCCTCGAGCGCGCGGCGTTCGAGGAAATGGCGTTCTGTAACATTTTGGGCAAGGGGGGAGAGGCGGCTGGCAGGCCTGCAGCTCGCTCCCATCAGTGCTAGCGGCGGCTCTGCTATTCTTCAGCCTGCTCGCTCGATGGATTCGGAATCAAAAGTGCGTGCGTGCGTGCATGTGTGTGTGTGTGTGTGTCTGTGTGTGTGCCTGTGTTTGTGCCGACTGCGTCGACTGTGTCTGTGTCTAATATGTGTTTGTGTTTGTGTCTTTGTCTGTGTCTGTCTGTGTGTGCGTGCGTGCCTGCGTGTGTGTGTGTGTGCGTGTGCGTAGGGGTGTGTGTGTGTGTGTGCGCGTGTGCGTGCGCGCGCGTGTGTTCTGTATTATCCACAATAGAAAAGTCGACATGTTGGCCTGGGAACTTAAGTAAACCCTTCACGGTGACCGACAGACCGACAGGATTTCGGGAGACCCGCGCGCGCGGGTCACCCCCGCGCGCGCGGGGAGTTTTGTATTGTCCACAATAGAAAGGTCGGCGCACCCGTCGGCCTCCTTAGTGGGTCGCAGAAATTGTGGATTCAGCATTTGGAATTGCATCTAGATTTTTCTATTGTGCGAAAACAAAAACTCCCCCATGAGGTCATGAGTCCGGCGCACTGTCACGCCATGGGTCACGATGTCATGGTGACTTCCCAACTCTCATGGCTCATGGCTCGTGGTGTCATGGTGGCTTTTCGGGTTAATCGAACGCAAACATGTTGGACATGCCATGAGACACCGTAGATTCCCGCAGCGGAACCCATCGATTCCCAAAGGGAACCCATCGATTCCTGCAAGGGTGGCCATATATTCCCGAAACAGAACCCATGCATTCCCGACGGGAACCCATGGATTCCCGCGGGGGAACCCATCGATTCCCGCAAGGGAACCCGTATATTCCAAGATGGATCCATCGATTCCTGCAGGGGAAGCCATATATTCCCGCATGGGAACTCATAGATTCCCGCAAGGGAACCCATATATTCCCGAAGACCCGAAGGGAGCCCACGCATTCCCGAGAGGGAACCCATGGATCCCGCTGGTGAACCCATCGGTTCCCGAAGGGAACGCATACATTCCCGAGCGGGGGCAATACATTGAATCCATAGGTTCCCTACAGAGAAGCAGACGATCTCTCTGGTTTTCACCATTGAAAGGTCGCTACGTTGGCTTGGAAACTAAAGTGCACCCTTAACGGTGACCGGGCGGATTTCGGGTGACGCGCGCGGGCGCGCGCGGGGAAGTCGACATACAATTCCAAAAACTGAATTCAAACGTCGTCGGCGTTGTCGCCGCCCCCCGCCTGGCCCAAGCCGACGGCAACCGACGACAACGACTACGACGACGACGACCGACTGACCGACCGACCGACCGACGACGACGTGTCTATGTGGGGTCGCAAGCGCAAAGACCCTCGCAATGCGCAAAGCCTGCACGTCCGTGGGCAATGATAACCAGTATACACAATATCAGATATGCTCTGGTGCATCTGGTGGATCTGGTGCAGCTGGTAGTTGCACTTAGGGTGTAGGTCTCGCAAGTTCGCACGGCAGGCTTTGCGCATTGCGCTGGTCTTCCCACCTGCGGCCAGGAAGCCCGAACACACAGCAGGGGGGGCAGTCGGGCAGTCTATGTGGCACCATCTATGGTGTGCAGTGAATTTCTGTTCGCAGTGAATTGTCCACTCCACTGTTCGCGCAAACATCCCACCCACCCACCCGCAACTTGGTTTGCAAAATCTCTTAAAACCGTGACGGTGGGTACCAAATGGCACTTGGCAACGACAGCGTCGCCGACGACGACAGCGACAACGACGACGACGACGCCGACAACGAGTACGACGACACCGACGACGTCTCCAACGACTTCGACGACGCCGACAACGACGACGACGACGACGACACCGACGACGACGACAACGCCGCCGACGCCGCCGACGACGACGACGACGATGACAACGACGACGACGATGACGACGCCGACGACGACACCGACGACCACGACGACGACGTCAACAACGCCGACGACGACGACGACGGCGGCGACCAAGACGACGCCGACGTCGACGACGAGGACGACGACGACGCTGACGCCGGCGACGACGACGACGACGAAGACGACGACGACATCGCCAACGCAGACGACGACGACGGAGGAGGGAGGACGACGACGACGGCGACAACGACGACAACGACGAGGGAGGAGGGAGGACGGCGACGACGCGAACGACGAAGAAGGAGGAAGGACGGCGACGCCGACGACGACAACGACGAGGGAGGAGAGAAAACGACGACGACGACAACGACGACGACGACGGCGACGAAATAGAAGGGACGACGACGAGTCGCCGACGACGGACGACCACGGGGGAGGAGGAGGAGGAAGGAGGAAGGACGACCACGGCGACAACGACGACGGAAACGACCACGACGCCAAAGAGGACGACGACGACGACGAACACGAGGAAAGACAGAGGACGACGTAGGCGACGACGACGACGACGACGCGGGAGAGGGAGGACGGCGACGACGACGACGACGCCGCAAGAGCGCGCGCGCACGCTTTTGTTGAAAATCCGTGTTGCGAAACCTTGTGTTTTTGTATGTTTTTTGGACGCACGATTTTGAAATCCTTCCGAAACCGATGGGCTTTGAAGGATTTCGGCATGCGCCCGCGACGACGCGCGCGTCTGCACTTCGTCCCATCTGTTGCAGAGGATTCTCGCGACGGCACACGCGCAAGGGCGTCCGACAGATTTCGACATGCGCGCGCGACGCCCGTTTGGTAGCATGTTGAAAGAATCTGGAGAAAAAAAAAACCTATGGTTTTTTCCATCAGATTTCGCAAGAGCTCGCGCGTGAACCTTAGCAAATCAGTGTTGCGAAACCATGTGTTTTTTTGCATGTTTGTTGGAAGCTCGATTGCGAAATCCTTCCGGCACCGAAGGTTTTTGAAGGATTGCGGCATGCGCGCGAAACGACGCGCGCGTGCGCACTTCGTCCCACCTTTTTGCAAGGGATTCCTGAGAAAGTGCTATGTTAGAACAAAGCATGTCACCGCATAGTTTTTCCCCAAAGGAACCGCAAAGGGGGGGGACCCCGTTTGGCTGGGATGGTATGGTTTCATATTTAGGATGGACGAGTGTGCACAATATATATATATATATGAAATCATACTATCCCAGGGGGAACCGATAAGTCCAGGGGGGGGAGGGGGGTACAATCTATTAATCTTTTAGAAAGGAAAACCCACTTTGCTGAAGTTGAAGTCGCCATATCCACTGCTCGCGCAAACGCCCCACCCACCCACCCGCAACTTGGTTCGCCAAACCTCTTAAGACCGACTACGACGACACCGACGACAACGACCAGGACGACACCGACGACGTCTCCGACGACTTCGACGACGACAGCGACGCCGACGCCGACGACGACAAAGACGACGACGACGCCAACGCAGGCGACGACGAGGGAGAAGGACGACGACGGCGACAACGACGACAACGACGAGGGAGTAGAGAGGACGGCGACGACGCGAACGGCGAAGAAGGAGGAAGGGCGGCGACGCCGACGACGACAACGACGAGGGAGGAGGGAAGACGACAACGACAACGACGACGACGACGGCGACGAAATAGAAGGGACGACGACGAGTCGCCGACGACGGACGACGACGAGGAGGGAGGAGGAGGAAGGAGGAAGGACGACCACGGCGACAACGACGACGGAAACGACCACGACGCCAAAGAGCACGACGACGACGAACACGAGGAAAGACAAAGGACGACGTAGGCGACGACGACGACGACGGCGCGGGAGGAGGGAGGACGGCGACGACGACGACGACGACTTTTCAGCGTCCACTAGGCAATCCCGAAACAAGAAGACTCTGGAAATGGTCCCTGGTCGCCTGGGCCACGTCTCGTAGACGCGTCACACACTGCGGCCTCCAGGAATTTTAACCTGAGGGAGGGGCTAAAATCATAAAAAATTGGCAGCCTCTTCCTCGGTCTCAAAATTATCTGGAGGGCGGTCGCCAGCTGCGGTCGCCGCAGCGAGGCCCGCGCGGGCTGCTACGTCCAGCTCGCTCTCACTTACTTATTGCCGACCTTTCTGACGAGGTTTCCCTCTGGTGCCCTTCCCTGCTTGCCGTCCGCGCCCATGCCCCTTAGGACGATCGCCAGTGCGCGGCTCAAAGCTACGAGCTTGCAGTTCTGCGGGAGGGGGAAGTCCACCTCGAGGGGGTGCGTGTAAATTTCGCCCAGATCGCGCTCCTCTTTGCCTTTTGGAATAACTGCTGGGTCGCCTCTGGATTGCTGCCGATGACGACCTGTCCGCGCAGGTCGAGGGTCAGGCGCGTCTTCTTGCCGTCGTAGGTTTTGCTGAACCCACGAATCTTGCGCCACTCCTCTATCGAAATCGGGCCCTTGGAGACTTCGATGCGCATTTTTAGGCGCTCCGCGAGGAACTGCTTGCCCTGGAGGCCTTCGGGGGGCGCCCTTGGCGAAGAAGCTCGCGATATCGCTCAGAGCGCCCCCAATGAGATGAAGGCGCGGGCTGCCCGAGGAGCGGCCGCCTCCGATCTCCTTCACCTTGCTGTCGCAATGCTTCTGAATGCTCGCCATGTGGCAAATGATGGGAGCGCCGTTGTTGAAAAACTTCGCCACCTGATCCTCGAACTCCAGAGTCCGCGCTCTGCTCTCGAGCTGGCGTAGCAACTTCTGATCTGAGGCCGACGTGTCGGTGTCCTGTCTGTTGGTTGGGGGAGCGCCCTCTCCTCCTTGGGCCTCTGCCTTCCGCGCGGGCTGCAGTAGGCCGCTCCACTCCGGCATAGGAATCGAGCTCTAGCTCTGCGGCAGCGCCCACGAGTGAGATCTCGCGCTGCGGAAAGAGGACAGGAATATGCTCGAGCTGTAAATGCTAACGGAGCTGTTCTGTTGAACCCACTGGTGTCGTACATATGGGGGATTCAAAAATAGTGGCCTCGTGAATCTCCAAGCCCGAGCGGGCCTGATCAAGAATGCCATAACCTTTCAGAGAACTCTTGCGCGCGCGATTGCTGGCGACAGCCTTGCGTTTGAATATCGTAGAGCGTGCAACGCATTGATTATTCACAGCAATAAGGCGCGCTACATGTCGTACACCATGCGTGCCCGTCTTGGCGCGCGTGAGGTGCTTAGTAAGCGCGGCGAATGTCATCTCACATGGATGCCCATTTGCCCCTAAAGCTGGACATCGAAATGCTCCCCCCTCCTCGCCGCACCCCCTCTTCTCCTCCCTGTGCCCCTCGATGTGCGCGCGAAAACGGGCCCCCAGGACGGCGGGGCCTAACTCTACAAACCTCTCGTGCCTCACGAGGTCAAATGCATTTCCACTTGCATCGCCCAAGAGATCACCCCAGTCGTCTGAAACTCGGAGCGATCGGAGGTCCTCAGAGAACTGCAGAGCCCAGGGGTTCGCTTTCTCGTGGATGAGGCCGTTCGGGAGAATTGCGGGTTCCTTTTCAAAATTCATCTGGCCGAAAAGTGCAACAATATGCTGAACAGATACTTGCGGTGCTCGTGCCATTTGTTGCATCCACTTGACACGGCGAATTCACTATTCGACAATGAGCGGGCCCACCTGCAGCCTGTGTAAAACGTGCACGTTCGGAAACTGACGGACTCGCCCCTCTTCAAACTTGGCGGCCCCTCGCAGCAGGACTCGCCCATGCCTGACTGCCTTCGACCCAATGTCGGCAAGATCACTTTTTTGAGGAGGCTTATACTTGCGCGCCCAAACTTCGAGGCCGCTGAGAGCGCCGCTGAGAACTTGACACTTGAAAATATTTAGGCGCAATCGAAAAGGTGTGTCTGATGCCCAGAACTTGCGGAGCTGTGGCCAACCCCTCTCTACTGCAATGCTGCGCTGCTCGATCCCTGGTGTCATCGTGAACGCGCTGGTCAGGCGCGGGCCAAGGTATCTAGCAACCGTCGACGTCTTCCCTTGCAAGATGCCACCATTGTTGATGTGGACCGCGTCGCTGTAGCTACCCTTGCCCACGCCGCAATGAACATGCACCTGCTTGCGAATGTTATGATGAGCGCCGGTGTACTGCAGGCCCGCGACGATCAGATTGTTCTGTCTGATGCCTGCCGACCTGGCTGCGAAAGCGCTGGGCGCCAGGAATGTGTCGGCCAGGTCGTCCACGAAGCCGGCGGCTTTTAATTGCGTCTCGTCGCCTGTGACTGGCGGGGCGCGGCGAGCTTGAAGACCAAACCATCCACTAAATACTTGTCGCGCGCTGCCCCCACTGCCCGCGCATGAGTGGCAGCCACAACGTCAACTGCCCAAGTGTCTCCCGGTGGGCACCCGCAGCCCGCGCGAGAAAAAAAAAAGAAAGAAAGGGGAAATAAATACATTAAATCGGCGCGTCATGAGAGGAGAAGGTTGCTCGTAGAATGCGCCCCCGCGCCAGCTCTGCATCTCCATGCCGCGCCAGCTGCTCAACTGTTTGAAGTGACTCTGGATGGTCGATGGAGTAGAATGCGCCGGTAGCATCGCGAAACCGCGCGACGTGACTAAATCCACCCTGCAACAAGCGCTAGCTAGATATCATTTGGACGAATGCTGCACTTTCTCGTCTTCGCCTAGCAAGTCCCCCATGCATCCAGTTCTGCTCGTGTCGCTCGGGGGCCACTGGCCTCAGATGCTTGAAGAAAGCGTGACATAGCCTGCGCATGACCACGATGATTCTCTGTTTGCCTAGTGCCCGAAGAAGCACTTCATTAGCTCGGTGCCATCCTTCAGGGACTGCGTTCGTCATTCGGACTAGGAGGAGGAGCTTGAACATCGCAAGGTTGAAGTTGGCGACGCGGGGCTTCTCGTTGTCCTCCTGAGATCCTACGCCGTGCTTGGAAGTGTCAGCGGCCCGCTTGTTTATCGCTCCCGGCCTCAGCATCATTCTGAAACACTCCGCTGGCGAACTATTTGATGGCCACGCTCTCCACAATCGGACATGTCCGATGGTGTGCTGCAGTCCGCGTAAACCATCTCGTGCTAGCTCATCGAGTAGTTCTGCTGTTGGTGCCGATCTCGATCTTGAGGGCGGTAGTAGATCAGCCGCGGTAACTTCTGTCGCTCGGCATCCATCCTCGGGTCCTGATTTCGCCATCCGATCGGTCCAATGGTGAACGTTTGCTGCGGCTGTGGCGGCTCGATGCACTCTGCCTCTTGGTCCACGTCCACCACCTGCTAAAAGTCGAAATATTCTGCGCATCGAATAGCAGCGCTTCATCTTGGCAGCCTCTTTGGAAGCATCATATCCCTGTTCTTGCAACTGATCAATAGATTTCTTTTCGCGCTTGCAAATCTGGCGAGAAAGCCGCGTCAGCTGCATAGTTACATTGAAGAACTCATCCTCTGCGTCGGGGTCTTGTTCTCCAAGCCGCGCGCGAGCGTCGCGACGCTGTCGTAGTAGTTCAGCTTGCCGGCGCAAACGCTCTCGATGGTCCTCGGTGTAGCACGGGCTGGTTTTGAAGATCTCCACCGCGCTAGAGTTGAGGGCGCTGACTATATACTCATAGATCTTCTCCAAGCCGGTATTGTGATACGCATTGTCAATGTCATTTTCTTTCTGGTGTAGCTTAGCTTCGACTCTCTCGATGTAGTCGCGTTGAAGCCACCCGCGCTGCAGGGCTGCAGTCGTGGCCTCTTTACTGATCTGTCGAGAGATGTCATTATGTTGGTGTGGGGCTGCTGGAATGTCGAACTTGAAATGAATCGGAATGCGATGCCACTTGCCAGCGCCATTATGTAGTTGCAGTCGACGAGCGCTGTAATGTAGTAGACAACATGATTGTGCACCTGGAAGGTGTAGAGGAGCGAATAGATAATCAATTCAGCTGGACCCACCTCTGGAAACGAACCATGTATCGCCTAGATCCTCATGTGTGTTAACTGCTTGCATGCCCCACGCTTGTAGATAAGCTGGTATGAGTTCAGCCTGAGGTCGCAAACGACGTCGAAGTGGTACAAACTCTCCAATAAGTGGCTCCTCACACTCCAGTGTGTCATTCAGGCCTGTAAAGATGAAAGGAAGATATATATATATATATACATATGTATGTCCCATCTGGCTGATCACGTTATGAATGAATGCTATGATGCACTCGACTGTCTTAGTGTGTTGAGCTCGCTGCGCTGCCGCTGGTTTGGGTGGGAAATAGGCCAGTCTGAGCCCAAACCTGTCACTGCCTCGCTCGATGTTCACGGCTCCAACTCTCCCCCACAAATACTTGGGTACTTGGGAAATATGTCGAATATGGTTCTTGTTGAACATACTTCTGTTTAGCATGACACTGACTCCGCAAGAATTGTGACTACCTGCACCTCGTGTCCAGCCACAATGAATACTGACATGGTTGGGCTGGTCCGTAATCAACTCGTTCTGGGTGCCCGTTGACCTGATCTTCGTGCCGATTATGCCTACGATGTCCTGCGCCTTCATCTCATCGCTTCAATCCTGCTGCCTGTCATAGTGGAAGTGCAGAGGGTTCCAGCGCACAAGCCGCCACGTCCTGTCCATTCAGGCGCAGGCCGCCAGCAGCTATGCCGAGATGCCCGCTCTGCGCGCCATCGCGGGTATGTTCTCTCGGCCTGGATGCGGGAGACTGGAGCGAAACAAAATGAAACGCTGCGTTTCAATCTCGGAGCCCGCCTGACGACGACGACGACGACGACGACGCAAGAGCGCGCGCGCGCACGCTTTTGTTGAAAACCCGCGTCGCGAAACCTTTGGTTTTGTAGATGTTTTTTTTTTTTTTGACACACGATTTCGAAATCCTTCCGAAACCGATGGGTTTTGAAGGATTTCGGCATGCGTCCGCGACGACGCGCGCGTCTGCACTTCGTCAATGTTTTTGCAGAGGAATTCTCGCGACGGCACACGCGCAAGGGCGTTCGACAGATTTCGACATGCGCGCGCGACGCCCGTTTGATAGCATGTTGTGAAAATCTTGAAAAACCTATGGTTTTCTTAAGATTTCGCAAGAACTCGCGCGGAAGTTTTTTTAGCAAATCTGTGTTGCGAACCCTGTGCTTTTGTATGTGTTTTGGAAACTCGATTGCGAAATCCTTCCGGCACCGAAGGTTTTTGGAGGATTTCGGCATGCGCGCGCGACGACTCGCGCGTGTGCACTTCGTCCTACCTGTTGCAAGGGATTCTTGAAAAAGTCACCGCGGAGTGCTTTTTTTCTCCAGAAGGGAACCTCAGGAGGGGGATACCGGTTGGCATTTGACATTGCGATTTCAAATTGAGGATAGATATGTGGTCATAATCAAATATGATTTACATATCCGAAAGGTGAAGTGATAACTCCGGGGGGGGGGTAAATCCTATTCTGTTTTTTAGAAAAGAGAATTGACTACCCTGCACCGCGCCTGCCCACCTCCACTGCTCGCGCAAACATCCCACCCACCCACCCGCAACTTGGTCGCAAGACTTCTTAAGACAAGACCGTGACGGTAGGTACCACATGGCACTTGGCCACGACACCGACGCCGACGACGACAGCGACAACGCCGACGCTGGCGCCGCCGACACCGACTACGACGACACCGCCGACGTCGACGTCGACGAAGACGACGACGCCGACGACGACGACAAAGAAGACGACGACGTCACCAACGAAGACGACGACGAGGGAGGAGGGAGGACGACGACGGCGACAACGACGACAACGACGATGGATGAAGGAAGACGGCGACGACGCGAACGATGAAGAAGGAGGAAGGACGGCGACGCCGACGACGGCAACGACGAGGGAGGAGGGAAGACGACGACGACGACGACAACGACGAGGGAGGGGGGAAGACGACGACGACGGCGACGAAATAGCAGGGACGACGACGAGACGCCGACGACGGACGACGACGACGACGAGGGAGGAGGATAACGACGAGGGAGGAGTGAAGACGAAGACGACGACGACGACGACGGCGACGAAATAGGAGGGACAACGACGAAACGCCGACGAAGACGACGGGGGAAGAAAGACGACCACGGCGACAACGACGACGGAAGCGACGACGACGCCAAGACGACGACGACGAGGAAAGACAGAAGACGACGACGGCGACGACGACGACGACGACGACGAGGGAAGAGGGAGGACGACGACGACGACGACGACGCAAGAGCGCGCGCGCGCGCACGCTTGTGTTGAAAATGCGTGTTGCAAAACCTTGGGTTTTTGTAGGTTTTTTGGGGACACGATTTTGAAATCCTTCCGAAACCGATGGGTTTCAAGGATTTCGGCATGCGCCCGCGACGACGCGCGCGTCTGCACTTCGCCAATTTTCTGGCAGAGGATTCTCGCGACGGCACACGCGCAAGGGCGTTCGACAGATTTCGACATGCGCGCGCGACGCCCGTTCGATAGCGTGTTGTGAAAATCTTGAAAAACCTATGGTGTTCTTAAGATTTCGCAAGAACTCGCGCGGAAGCTTTTTTAGCAAATCTGTGTTGCGAACCCTGTGCTTTTGTATGTGTTTTGGAAACTCGATTGCGAAATCCTTCCGGCATCGAAGGTTTTTGAAGGATTTCGGCATGCGCGCGCGACGACGCGCGCGTGCACTTCGTCTTACTTTTTGCAAGGGATTCTTGAAAAAGTGCTATGCTAGAACAAAAAATGTCACCGCATAGTGTTTTTTACAAGGGAACCTCAGGGGGGATACCGGTTGGCATTGACATTGTGATTTCATATTTACGATGGACATGTGGTCAGAATCAGATGTGATTTACAGATCCGAAAGGTGAAGTGATAACTCCGGGGGGGGGTAAATCCTATTCTGTTTTAGAAAAGAGAATTGACTACCCTGCACCGCGCCTGACCACCTCCACTGCTCGCGCAAACATCCCACCCACCCACCCGCAACTTGGTTTGCAAAACCTCTTAAGACCGACTAAGACGACACCGGCGACAACGACGACGACGACACCGACTACGTCTCCGACGACTTCGACGACGACACCGACGCCGACGCTGACGACGACGACGACGAAGGCGACGACGACGACGCCAACGAAGACGACGACGAGGGTGGAGGAAGGACGACGACGCCGTCAACGACGACAACGACGACAACGACGAGGGAGGAGGGAGGACGGCGACGACGCGAACGACGAAGAAGGAGGAAGGACGGCGACGCCGACGACGACAACGACGAGGGAGGAGGAAGACCACGACGACAACGACGACGACGACGACGGCGACGAAATAGGAGGGACGACGACGAGACGCCGACGACGGACGACGACGACGACGAGGGAGGAGGAGGAAGGACGACCACGGCGACAACGACGACGGAAACGACCACGACGCCAAAGGGGACGACGACGACGAACACGATTAAAGACAGAGGACGACGTAGGCGACGACGACGACGACGACGCCGGAGGAGGGAGGACGGCGACGACGACGACGACGACGACGACGACGCAAGAGCGCGCGCGCACGCTTGTGTTGAAAATGCGTGTTGCAAAACCTTGGGTATTTGTAGGTTTTTTGGACACACGATTTTGAAATCCTTCCGAAACCGATGGGTTTTGAAGGATTTCGGCATACGCGCGCGACGACGCGCGCGTCTGCACTTCGTTTCATTTTTTGCAGGGGATTCTCGCGACGGCACGCGCGCAAGGGCGTTCGACAGATTTCGACATGCGCACGCGAAGCCCGTTTGGTAGCATGTTGTGAAAATCTTGAAAAATCAATGGTTTCCTTAAGATTTCGCAAGAGCTCGCGCGGAAGCTTTTTTAGCAAATCTGTGTTGCGAAACCCTTTGTTTCGTATGTGTTTTGGAAATTCGATTGCGGAATCCTTCCGGCATCGAAGGTTTTTGAAGGATTTCGGCATGCGCGCGCGACGACTCGCGCGTGTGCACTTCGTCTCTCTTTTTTGCAAGGGATTCGTAAAACAAGTGATATGCTAGAACAAAAAATGTCACCGCATTTTTTTGGTTTCTCCAAAGGAACCTCAAGGGGGGAACCTGGCTGGCCTGAGACATTGCGATTTCATACTTAGGATGGACATGTGGTCAGAATCATATGTGATTTACATACCCGAAAGGGGGGCCGATAACGCTGGGGGTGGTAGATCCTATTCTGTTTTAGAAAGGAGAATCTATGTCAGCCATCGTGGGCCCCAAACATTCTACGTGGTGCACTCCGTACTCCATGTGGTGCAGTCTATGTGGCGCAGTCCATGTGGTGCAGCCTATGCGGCGCAGCCCATGTCAGCCATCGTGTACCCCAGACAGTCTATGTGGTGCACTCTATGTGGTCTAAGCTTTAAGTGAGCCTGTTTTGGCTCATGTAGAGCATTGGTTCACTGGTGTGTGTACCTATATATATATATATATATATATATATATATATATATATATCGCGCGCGCGTGCCTGGACGTGCGCCGAAGCCCTTTTGCGCATGGGCATCTCTATGTCGGCGTCAGTCGAGTCAAGAACAGCGACGACATGCGCGTGCTGCCCGATTGTGAGAATTTGGACAAGAACGGCAACGCCTTAGTGCGCAACGTCGTCTGGCCCGAACTGCTTTTGCGATCGGACCCGCCCCGTCCGAAGCCTCATGGACTAACGCCGCGCAAGCGACCTGCCTCCTGCCGATGCTGATCGCAGACAAAATACGTGCACATCCCTTCTCGAAGGATCCGTCGCCGCCCCGTCTCCCGGTTGTGACCTTCACCCCCCTCCCGGTCATTGGCGTCGACCCCTCGTCGTAACGACCCCTGGCGCCCCGCAACATCGACATCGACCTCCTCCTGGTCCTCGTCATCATCGTCGTCGTCCCCAAACGAACTCATGTATACTTCCGTTAACCCCGCTGACCGTCATGGCGTGACTACTTCACCGCCATGACCGCGACCCCCCTCGTGGTCATCGTCTCCTGTCATCTCTCATTCCTGAACTCTGCCCTCGTCGCGACGAGTCGCATCTTCTGTCATTTTCTGGAATGCTTGAGCCCCCCCCCCCCGAGAAAATGACCGCGACCCCTCTCATGGTCAGGACGTGCTTGCTGCTGTACCTCAGTCACCCACTCTTCGGTTGTTCTTGGGCGCAGGACCAAAATTGAGGCGAAGCGAAGCGAGCCCTCAAATCTTGTATATATATATATATATGTATACATATTTCACACACCAGGGCTGGTCGCCGTGACTCCGCGTCTGGACGCGGCTCGAAACTTTGTTGCCGAAAGGGGGGGAAGAGAGGGAGAGAGAGAGAGAGAGAAAGAACAGCATGTGCCACCACTCTCTTTCCCGATCTTCCATATGCGCGAAGATAAGAATTAGAAGGAGACGCGAAGCGTCACAACATTAAGCAATATGCACGAAGATAAGACTTGTCATGCAGCCTATGCGGTGCAGTCTATGTCAGCCATCGCTGGCCTCAAACAGTCTACGTGGTGCACTCTATGTGGCGCGGTCGTGCAGCCTATGTGGTGCAGTCTATGTGGTGCAGTCTATGCGGCGCGGTCTATGTCAGCCATCGTGGACCCCGACCAGTCGACTGTGGTGCAGTCTATGCGGTGCAACTAATTTCTGTTCGCAATGAGTTGTCCACTCCACTGCTCGCGCAAGCACCCCACCCACCCACCCGCAAGTTGGTTTGCAACATCTCTTAAGACCGTGACGGTGGGTACAAAATGGCACTTGGCAACGACAGCGACGCCGACCACGACAGCGACAACGACGATGACGAGGCCGCCGACAACGAGTACGACGACACCGACGACGTCTCCAACGACTTCGACGACGGCGACAACGACGACGACGACGACACCGACGACGACGACACCGACGCCGACGCCGACGACGATGACAACGACGACGACGATGACGACGCCGACGATAACGACGACACCGACGACGACGACGTCAACGACGCCGACGACGACGACGACGACGACGACGGCGGCGACGACGACGTCGACGTCGACGACGACGAAGACGACAACGACGCCGACGACGACGAAGACGACGACGACGTCGCCAACGAAGACAACGAGGAAGGAGGGCGGACGACGACGGCGACAACGACGACAACGACGAGGAAGGAGGGAGGACGGCGACGACGCGAACGACGAAGAAGGAGGAAGGACGGCGACGACGACGACGACGGCAACGACGAGGGAGGAGGGAAGACGACGACGACGACAACGACGACGACGACGACGACGACGACGGCGACGAAATAGAAGGGACGACGACGAGACGCCGACGACGGACGACGACGACGACGAGGGAGGAGGAGGAAGGACGACCACGGCGACAACGACGACGGAAACGACCACGACGCCAAAGAGGACGACGACGACGAACACGAGGAAAGACAGAGGACGACGTAGGCGACGACGACAACAACGACGCGGGAGGAGAGAGGACGGCGACGACGACGACGACGACGACGTAAGAGCGCGCGCGCACACATTTGTTGAAAATCCGTGTTGCGAAACCTTGTGTCTTTATATGTTTTTTGGACACACGGTTTTGAAACCCTTCCGAAAACGATGGGTTTTGAAGGTTTTCGGCATACGCGCGCGACGACGCGCGCGTCTGCACGTCGTCCCATTTGTTGCAGAGGATTCTCGCGACGGCACACGCGCAAGGGCGTTCGACAGATTTCGACATGCGCGCGCGCGAAGCCCGTTTGGTAGCATGTTGTGAAAAATTGAAAAACCGACGGTTGTTCCTAAGATTTTGCAAGAGCTCGCGCGTAAGCTTTTTTAGCAACTCAGGGTTGCGAAGCCCTGTGTTTTGTATGTTTTTTTGAAACTCGATCGCGACATCTTTCCGGCACCGAAGGTTTTTGAAGGATTTCGGCATGCGCGCGCGACGACGCGCGCGCGTGCACTTCGTCGAATTGTTTGCAAGGGGTTCGCGAAAAAGTGCTACGCTAGAGCAAAAAATGTTACCGCATAGTGTTTTTTTGTGCAAGGGAACCTCAGGGGGGGGGTACCGGCCCCCCTGGGATAGTGCAACTTCATATTTAAGATGGACATGTGGTCAGAATCATACATGATTTACATACCCGAAAAGTGAACCGATGACGCCGGGGGGGTCAGGGTCAGGGTCGCAGCGTGCGCCGGAGCGCGCCCTGCGCGGGCTGCTGCGCGCGCGGCAACACGCTCCTCTATTGCCGCCGCCCAGTCTCGAATATTCTCACACGCGCCTTTCCTGATGATTCTCACAACCCCATTTTCTTGACAGCTCTCGCGCAAAATGCTGCGCTGTAGATGATGGCGACGCAGAAACTGCACAGAGAAATATATATCGAAAAATGTGACAGAGATGTGGCAGAACATGCGACAGAGACAATCGACATTTAGTCGGTCCATCGTTTCGCTGGGCGCCCTGTGGACCTTCTGCCCATGGGGTCCCACTTGAGTGCAAGGCTCCCCCAGCGCCGGTCTGTGCACTCCTGCAGTTTTTGGAAGTGTTTGCTCTTGCGCACGTCCTGCGCCTCCAGCCACGTTGGGAAGCCGAATATCTCGTACTCCTGCTCGGCGTGATGCGTTGCTCGTTTGATCCAGTCAACGTGAGACTCGTCTGGCGCCCTGCCTGCGCCAACGATCTTCCTGAGCATTTTACGCATGGCTACATTAAGCTTGTGTGATCTTGCCGCGGTGAGCGTCCAGGTACCGCTGCCGTAGAGCACTGTAGAGGCCGCAACAACGTCGAATAATCTGAATCTGGATTTCAACAAGTAGTGCTTGTTGCACAACTCGCCCTTGAACCGCCCAAACGCCGCCCAGCCTTTCGAAATGCGGTTCCGGATCTCCACGTCGCGGTAGTCTCCAAGGGTCAGCTGTCTGCCAAGGTACGCCGCACTGTCTTCGACAGGAAACACCTCGACTTGTGCTTCGCCCACCCGCGCATGACGTCGGCGCAACACGCCCTTTCGATTCTGCATGTTTGACATGATCTTGGTTTTCCCAGCGTGTATCTACAGACCAACCGCAGATGCCGCATCGTTCAAATCTTCGAGCATTCTTCGCACTTGCGCCCGGGTGGATCCGAGTAGAAGTATGTCATCCGCAAAACGCGAATTGGTTAACGTCCACGGCTGCATTTTAAACCCAAGTCTGGCAGCCCCCCACTTTTCCTTCAGTTTGCGCATCAGAGACTCAAGCACTGCCTTGCTTGGTCCCTCTTCCGAGGACAAAGGTGCGGCTTTGGCAGTCGGAGACAACCTGCCCTGTCTGTCTCGTGCACAAGCGTTTCAACACCTGCGCGTAGGGTTCCGGGGCTCCTTGCTCGCGCAGAGCATTTCAAATTGCAGTGTGATTCACGGAATCAAGCGCCTTCTCCAAATCCACTGCAGCAGCCCAGACGTCGACGTTAAACTCTTTTGCCTTTTCGTAAACGATTGTCAGCGTCGCCAGATGGTCTTCGCAGCTGTACCCCTTCCGGAATCCTGCTTGGTCGGCGGATTGCTGTCTCCCCAGGAATGCCTCTCGTCGTCGCTTGAGAACCATGGCGAACAGCTTGTGCATAATCAATAAAATTGTGATGGGACGATAATTCCTGGGGAACTTCGGGTCTCCCTTTTTGAACAACACCTTCACGCAGTTGTGCCTCGGCGAATCCGGCGACTCGCCCCCGTGAACCAGAATGCTCGTGAAGACGTCAGCCACCACTTGCTCTAATTATTCTCCGCCAACTTTCAACATTTCGGCGGCGATCCCTTTCGAGTCCGCTGCCTTCCCTTTCTTCAACTTTGCCACATGGTCGCCAATTTCTGCCGCTGTAACTGACGGCATAACAAACGCGTCGCCCCCGCGTCTGCCCGCGTCGTTGCACGCCCCCGGCCCCTCTCGAGCTCTGCGCAAGCCCTCGTAGAAGTCAGTGAAGACGTCAACGATGCCCTGTCTATCTGGCCGAACATTACCATCTTTATCTACCACGCTGATGAGCCGCGTTTTCTTGAAGTTGTTGCGAGTGTCTTTGATGCGCCCAATGTTCCTAAATTCGCTCAAAATCTTATCGAGTTGCCCCATTTTTCGCTGGCGCTCAAAATCTCGGAATGCACGTTGTAATTCTTTACATGTTACTTTCATTGGTCTGTGTTCTCCTCCCCCTCTACGCGCAGTTCGTCTTTCAACCGTCAATGCGCGCGTGTTCGGCGGCAGCTTTGCCCGGTCTTGCTTCGGCTTTTCTGCTTCGCCCCATTCGTTTGCCACAGATGCTGTCTAACGTTCTTCCAGCTCATCGCACGCTGCTGCTGCGGGTGGTCGCCCCCTTCTTCGGATTGCATTTTCGCGCTTGATCGCGTGGCAGATTCAACGCGCGAGGCATAATCGTCTTGTGGAGCACGCTTGGGCCCCTGAGGTCTTGCCGCCCGTGCGTTGCGACGGCCGCCTGCCTGCTCCGATTGTATTTTCAAACACAATATGACAGCCCTGTGGTCTGCCCCAACTCCGACTGAATCTTTTGCGCCTGAAAACGCCCTAATGTCTGTCGCCCGGCGGCGCGCGCAGACGAAGTCGATCTGGCGCTTGTGAACGCCATTTTTGTGCGTCCATTTATTGATGTCTTGCATAGGATAATAAGTATGCGTAGCTGATAACATGTTCTCTGATAGAAATGCGGCCAACGAGTCTCCTCGTTCGTTCCGCTCCCCCAGCCCACGTTCGCCTACGAACTGGTTGTCGCACGAATCGCCGCCGGTGCCCGAGACTGCGTTCCAGTCGCCTCCTGCTACAAAAATATGGCCCCGCTGTCTGTCGCTTGCCGTCGTAAGCGCTCTAGCCTTGTGCCCGCCGCCTCAACATCTGCATCTGGAAATGTGGAATCGGGCACGTGCACTGAGACAAGCCGAAACGACAAGTGTGTCCAGCCAACAGAGACGATAACCGCTGGTTGTACATGACGATATGCCAGAAGCCCAGCGCCTATGTACCAAAATTGCCACTCCACTTCGGTCGATGCCCACTCCAGCTCCCAGGAAGACGCGCCCATGTTCTGTTTCGAGCTGTTCTTCGCCAGCAGATCTCTACGTTCCACGAGGGAAAACAATGCCCCATTTGCCAAGGATAGACAACTCGGCCAACAAATCCTGAAGCCTGTTCTCATTCTTGATAGACTGCACGTTTTTCGTATAGAATCGTGGCGTTGTAGCTGGCGACGCGTCTGTCTAGTGTTTCTTGTATTCTCCCTCCCTTGTTGATTGGTTCCGCTCCTGTGCGCTGCGCTGTAGGTGACGCCGTTTCGTCGCAACCTCCCGGCTGCGCCCTCGAAAGCAGGCAAGCGGGAACATCGCCATCCATTGTTCTTGAACTACCCCGTCCTCCTCCACAACTCTTTAACACTGCTTGAACAGAATGCAGCGATTGCGGAAGTGTAGAAGACCTTATACGTGCTATTCTTGACTGGGTACTATTGTATGGGTGCCCGCGTGCACTCGCACTCTGGCCCTACTCGTCTTCATCTCTCCTCCCACCACGCTCCTCGAACCATTCCTCGACCTCTCCTAGCACGTCGTCTTTCATGTGCTGCCAATCCTCCGCTGTCTCGACCACCGCGTTGTCCGTGACGGTCGCCACAACTTTGCCTTTTAGCTTGACCGCCCCCTTGTTCCACAGGATGCGGACGAGTTCGGGGTCGCTCCCGACCATGTCAATGAGGTGCCCCTTGATCAGACCAAGTGCTCTGTCTCGTCCTCGTGCTTTCAATGTTCGATTGTCTGCAAACCAAAGTTTGGCGTCTTCCCCGATGTCCCTAGACGCCCCCCGGATGCGCTGGTAGAAGCCCTTCTTCGACGCCTCCGTGGTGAACTGGATGACTCCGACGCGCGCCAGGTCCGTGAACGTGAACACCTTCTCCACCTTGGTCCTCCTCGAATCCTCCTTCAAGAAGCCCTCCACCTTGGATGCCAACTCTTCGTGTTCCAGCTCCTCCGAGAAACCGCCGACGATCACCTGGCGGGATCTGCAATCCTCCTTCTCCTCGTCCTCCTTTGCTGCTGGCTTCTCCTGCCCCGCCCGCTGCATGCGCCCCATGTCCGCACGGAGGCCGCGAACCGACTCCATGGCAGGGCTGGCCATTTCCGAGGCCCTCTCGGTTTGCACTCGCACAGACTACACCTCCTCTGTGAGCTTCGCCACTTCCCTCCGTAGTGGTCCCATCTGCTGCGCAAGCATCTTGGGAATCTCTCGAATCTCCTTCATCAGACGTCCTTCCATGCCCTTATCCTATTTCTCCCCTCCCTTCGTCATCAACTCGTCCTCGTCCTCCTCCCATGGGTAGGTGCCGGTGTTTCGATCGAAGCGCGGTGCTCCGCCGATGGGTTGTCCTTTGCCTTTCTTCCTCTCCGGCGTGTTCCCCATGGGATGCTCGCGCTGGTCGGCACGGCACGATCCACATATGTGCCAATAACATGCCTCACAAGCCCATCTTTTCGTCCCCCCTGGGATGATGCCCCCGCAGGTGTCGCACTCAATATCTGGCTTGTGCACCACCTTATCTAAGTACCCATTGCACTCCCCACAATTCATAATCATTGCACGCTGGCACTGGAGATCCTATTCTGTTTTTAGAAAGGAGAATTGGCTACCCTGCACCGCGCCTGACCACCTCCACTGCTCGCGCAAACATCCCACCCACCCGACCGCAACTTGGTCGCAAGACTTCTTAAGACAAGACCGTGACGGTAGGTGCCACATGGCACTTGGCCACGACACCGACGCCGACAACGACAGCGACAACGGCGACGACGGCGCCGCCGACACCGACTACGACGACACCGCCGACGTCGACGTCGACGAAGACGACGACGACGCCGACACCGACGCCGACGACGAAGACGACGACGACGTCGCCAACGAAGACGACGACGAGGGAGGAGGGAGGACGACGACGGCGACAACGACGACAACGACGATGGAGGAGGGAAGACGGCGACGACGCGGACGACGAAGAAGGAGGAAGGACGGCAACGCCGACGACGACAACGACGAGGCAGGAGGGAAGACGACAACGACGACAACGACGACGAAAACGACAACGACGGCGACGAAATAGGAGGGACGACGACAAGACGCCGACGACGGCCGACGACGACGACGAGGGAGGAGGATAACGACGAGGGAGGAGTGAAGACAAAGACGACGACGACGACGACGACGACGACGGCGACGAAATAGGAGGGACAACGACGAAACGCCGACGAAGACGACGAGGGAGGAAAGACGACCACGGCGACAACGACGACGGAAGCGACGACGACGCCAAGACGACGACGACGACGAGGAAAGACAGAAGACGACGACGGCGACGGCGACGGCGACGACGACGAGGGAAGAGGGAGGACGACGACGACGAGGACGCAAGAGCGCGCGCGCACGCTTTTGTTGAAAATCCGTGTTGCGCAACCTTGTGTTTTTGAAGGTTTTTTGGAGACACGTTTGTGAAATCCTTCCGAAACCTATGGGTTTTGAAGGTTTTCGGCATGCGCGCGCGACGACGCGCGCGTCTGCAAGTCATCATTTTTTTTGCAGAGGATTCTCGCGACGGCACACGCGCAAGGGCGTTCGACTGATTTCGACATGCGCGCGCGAAGCCCGTTTGAGTGCATGTTGTGGAAATCTTGAAAAACCTATGGTTTGCTTAAGATTTCGCAAGAGCTCGCACGGAAGCTTTTTTAGCAAATCAGTGTTGCGAAACCATGTGTTTTTGTATGTTTTTGGGAACTCGATTGCAACATCTTTCCAGCACCGGGGTTTTTGAAGGATTTCGGCATGCGCGCGCGACGACGCGCGCGTGCGCACTTCGTCCCATTTGTTGCAAGGGATTCGCGAAAAAGTGCTACGTTAGAACAAGCAATGTCGCCGCACAATGTTTTTTACAAGGGCACCACAGGGGGGGGATACCGGCCCCCCGGGGATACTGTAAATTCATATATAGGATGGACATGTGGTAAGAACCATATGTGATTTACATACCCGAAAGGGGGAGTGATAACGCCGGGGGGGGTATATCCTATTCTGTGTTTAAGGATTTTAACACACGCGATGACACATCCCGCGCTCTTGCAAACATCCCACCCACCCACCCGCACCTTGGTTTGCAAAACCCACGACGACAACGATGACGCCGACGACGACGACAACGACGACACCGACGACGACGACGTCAACGACGCCGACGACGACGACGACGACGACGACGGCGGCGACAGCGACAACGCCGACAACGACGTCGACGAAGACGACGACGACGCCGAGGCCGACGACGACGACGAAGACGACGACGACGTCGCCAACGAAGACGACGACGAGGGAGGAGGGAGGACGACGACGGCGACAACGACGACGACGACGATGGAGGAGGGAAGACGGCGACGACGCGACGACGAAAAAGGAGGAAGGACGGCGACGCCAACGACGACAACGACGAGGGAGGAGGGAAGACGACGACGACGACGACGACGACGGCGACGAAATAGGAGGGACGACGACGAGACGCCGACGACGGACGACGACGACGACGAAGGAGGAGGAGGAGGAAGGACGACCACGGCGACAACGACGACGGAAACGACCACGACGCCAAGGAGGACGACGACGACGAACACGAGGAAAGACAGAGGACGACGTAGGCGACGACGACGACGACGCGGGAGGAGGGAGGACGGCGACGACGACGACGAGGACGCAAAAGCGCGCGCGCACGCTTTTGGTGAAAATCCGTGGACGCACGATTTTGAAATCTTTCCGAAACCGATGGGTTTCGGAGGTTTTCGGCATACGCGCGCGACGACGCGCGCGTCTGCAATTCGTCAATTTGTTTGCAGAGGATTCTCGCGACGGCACACGCGCAAGGGCGTTCGACAGATTTCGACATGCGCGCGCGAAGCCCGTTTGAGTGCATGTTGCGAAAATCTTGAAAAAATCTATGGTTACCTTAAGATTTCGCAAGAGCTCGCGCGGAAGCTCATTTAGCAATTTAATGTTGCGAAACCCTGTGTTTTATGTTTTTGGGAACTCGATTGCGCAGTTCGTCCAATTTTTTGCAAGGGATTCGTGAAAAAGTGCTACGCTAGAACAAAAGATGTCACCGCATTGTTTTTTTTTTTTTTTTACAAGGGGACCCCAGGGGGGGGGGACACCGGCCCCCCGGGGATAGTGTAAATTCATATTTGGGATGGACATGTGGTCAGAATCATATATGATTTACATACCCGAAAGGTGAACCAATAACGTTTGGGGGGGGGGTAGATCCTATTCTGTTTTTAGAAAGGAGAAAAAAATAATCCATTCTTACCCATGATTTGACACATCCCACGCTCTTGCAAACATCCTACCCACCCACCAGCAACTTGGTCTGCAAAACCTCTGAAGACCGACTACGACGACACCGACGACAACGACTACGACGACACCGACAACGTCTCCGACGACTTCGACGACGACAACGACGCCGACGCCGACGCCGACGCCGACGACGACGTCGCCAACGAAGACGACGACGAGGGAGGAGGAAGGAAGACGACGGCGACAACGAGGACAACGACGACAACGACGAGGGAGGAGGAAGGACGGCGACGACGCGAACGACGAAGAAGGAGGAAGGACGGCGGCGCCAACGACGACAACGACGAGGGAGGAGGGAAGACGACGACGACAACGGCGACGACGACGACGGCGACGAAATAGGAGGGACGACGACGAGACGCCGACGATGGACGACGACGACGACGAGGGAGGAGGAGGAAGGACGACCACGGCGACAACGACGACGGAAACGACCACGACGCCAAGGAGGACGACGACGACGAACACGAGGAAAGACACAGAATTTTGAAATCCTTACGAAACCGATGGGTTTTGAAGGTTTTCGGCATACGCCCGCGACGACGCGCGCGTCTGCACTTCGTCCCATTTTTTTGCAGAGGATTCTCGCGACGGCACACGCGCAAGGGCGTTCGACAGATTTCGACATGCGCGCGCGACGCCCGTTCGGTAGCATGTTGTGGAAATCTTGAAAAACCGATGGTTTTCTTAAGATTTCGCAAGAGCTCGCGCGGAAGCTTTTTTAGCAAATCAGTGTTGCGAAACCATGTGGTTTTGTATGTTTGTTTTGGAAACTCGATTGCGACATCCTTCCGAAACCGATGGGTTTCGAAGGTTTTCGGCATACGCGCGCGACGACGCGCGCGTCTGCACTTCGTCCCATTTGTTGCAGAGGATTCTCGCGACGGCACACGCGCAAGGGCGTTCGACAGATTTCGACATGCGCGCGCGCGAAGCCCGTTTACTAGCATGTTGTGAAAATCTTGAAAAACCTATGGTTTTCTTAGGGTTTTGCAAGAGCTCGCGCAGAAGCTTCTTTAGCAAATCCGTGTTGCGAAACCCTAGGTTTTTCTATGTTTTTTGGAAACTCGATTGCGACATCTTTCCGGCACCGAAGGTTTTTGAAGGATTTTGGCATGCGCGCGCGACGACGCGCGCGCGCGCAGTTCGTCCAATTTTTTGCAAGGGATTCGTGAACAAGTGTCACCGCATAGTGCCTTTTTAAAATCAGAAAGGACCCTCAGGGGGGGAAACCCGGTTGGCCTGGGACATTGTGATTTCATATTTAGGATGGACATGCGGTCAGAATCATATATGATTTACACACCCGAAAGGAGGGCCGATAACGCCAGGGGGGGGTAGACTCTATTTTGATTTTAGAAAGGAGAATTAGTCTCTGTTCGCAGTAAAAAGGCCACTCCACTGCTCGCGCAAACATCCCACCCACCCACCCGCAACTTGGTTTGCAAAATCTCTTAAGACCGTGACGGTGGGTACCAAATGGCACTTGGCAACAACAGCGACGCCGACGACGACAGCGACAACGACGACGACGACGACAACGACTACGACGACACCGACGACGTCTCCAACGACTTCGACGACGGCGACAACGACGACGACGACGACGACGACGACGACACCAACGACGACGACGACGCCGACGCCGACGACGACGACGACGACGATGACAACGACGACGACGATGACGGCGACGACGACGATGACGACGACACCGACGACGACGACGACGACGTCACCGACGCCGACGGCGACGACGACGACGACGACGACGACGGCGGCGACGACGACGACGCCGACGTCGACGACGACGAAAGCGACAACGACGCCGACGCCGACGACGAAGACGACGACGTCGCCAACGAAGACGACGAGGGAGGAAGGACGACGACGGCGACAACGATGACAACGACGACAACGACGAGGGAGGAGGGAGGACGGCGACGACGCGAACGACGAGGAAGGAGGAAGGATGGCGACGCCGACGACGGCAACGACGAGGGAGGGGGGAAGACGACGACGACGACAACGACGACGACGACGACGGCAACGAAATAGGAGGGACGACGACGAGACGCCGACGACGGACGACGACGACGACGAGGGAGGAGGAGGAAGGACGACCACGGCAACAACGACGACGGAAACGACCACGACGCCAAAGAGGACGACGACGACGAACACGAGGAAAGACAGAGGACGACGTAGGCGACGACGACGACGATGACGCGGGAGAACGGAGGACGGCGACGACGACGACGACGACGACGCAAGAGCGCGCGCGCACGCTTTTGTTGAAAATCCGTGCTGCGAAATCTTTTGTTTTTGTATGTTTTTTGGACACACGATTTTGAAATCCTTCCAAAACCGATGGGTTTTGAAGGTTTTCGGCATACGCGCGCGACGACGCGCGCGTCTGCACTTCGTCCCGTTTTTTTGCAAAGGATTCCCGCGACGGCACACGCGCAAGGGCGTTTGGCAGACTTCGACATGCGCGCGCGCGAAGCCCGTCTGGTAGCATTTTGTGAAAATCTTGAAAAACCTGTGGCTTTCTTAAGATTTCGCAAGAGCTCGCGCGGGAGCATTTTTAGCAAATCTGTGTTGCGAAACCGTGTGTTTCTGTAGGTTTTTTGGACACACGATTTTGAAATCCTTCCGAAAACGATGGGGTTCGAAGGATTTCAGCATACGCGCGCGACGGCACACGCGCAAGGGCGTTCGACAGATTTCGACAAGCGCGCGCGCGCGAAGCCCGTTTGGTAGCATTTTGTGAAATGCTTGAAAAAAAACCTATGGTTTTGTGCTTGAAAAAAACCTATGGTTTTCTTAAGATTTCGCAAGAGCTCGCGCGGAAGCTTTTTTAGCAAATCAGTGCTGCGAAACCCTATGTTTTTCAATGTTGTTTTGAAACTCGATTGCGAAATCCTTCCGGCACCGAAGGTTTTTGAAGAATTCCGGCATGCGCGCGCGACGACGCGCGCGCACGCACTTCGTCCCATATCTTGCAAGGGATTCGTGAAAAAGTGCTATGTTAGAACACACAATGTCACCGCATAATGTTTTTTAGAAGGGACCCTCAGGGGGGGGAACCCGGTTGGCCTTGGACATTGCGATTTCATATTTATGATGGACATGTGGTCAGAATCACATCTGATTTACATACCCGAAAGGGGGACCGATAACGCCGGGGGGGGGGAGATCCTATTCTGTTTTAGGAGAATCCACTCTGCTGAACTGGAAGTCGTCATCTCCACTGCTCGCGCAAACATCCCACCCACCCACCCGCAACTTCGCTTGCAAAACCTCTTAAGACCGACTACGACGACACCGACGACAATGACGACGACGACACCGACGACGTCTCCGACGTCTCCGACGACGATACCGACGCCGACGCCGACGACGACGAAGACGACGACGTCGCCAACGAAAGCGACGACGAGGGAGGAGGAAGGACGACGACGGCGACAACGACGACAACGACGACAACGACGAGGGAGGAGGGAGGACGGCGACGACGCGAACGACGAAGATGGAGGAAGGACGGCGACGCCGACGACGACAACGACGAGGGAGGAGGGAAAACGACGACAACGACGACGACGACGACGGTGACGAAATAGGAGGGACGACGACGAGACGCCGACGACGGACGACGACGACGACGACGACGACGAGGGAGGAGGAGGAGGAGGAAGGACGACCACGGCGACAACGACGGCGGAAACGACCACGACGCCAAAGAGGACGACGACGACGACGACGAACACGAGGAAAGACGGAGGACGACGTAGGCGACGACGACGACGACGACGCGGGAGAAGGGAGGACGGCGATGACGCCGACGACGACGACGACGCAAGAGCGCGCGCGCAAGCTTTTATTGAAAATGCGTGCTGCGAAACCTTGGTTTTTTGTATGTTTTTTGGACGCACGATTTTGACATCCTTCCGAAACCGATGGGTTTCGAAGGTTTTCGGCATACGCGCGCGACGACGCGCGCGTCTGCACTTCGTCCCATTTGTTGCAGAGGATTCTCGCGACGGCACACGCGCAAGGGCGTTCGACAGATTTCGACATGCGCGCGCGCGAAGCCCGTTTAATAGCATTTTGTGAAAATCTTGAAAAACCTATGGTTTTCTTAGGGTTTCGCAAGAGCTCGCGCGGAAGCTTCTTTAGCAAATCCGTGTTGCGAAACCCTAGGTTTTTCTGTGTTTTTTGGAAATTCGATTGCGACATCCTTCCAGCACCGAAGGTTTCTGAAGGATTTCGGCATGCGCGCGCGACGACGCGCGCGTGTGCACTTCGTCACATTTTTTGCAAGGGACTCGCGAAGAAGTGCTACGTTAGAACAAAACATGTCACCGCATAGTGTTTTTCACAAGGGAACCTCAAGGGGGGGAACCCGGCTGGCCTGGGATAGTGTAAATTTATATTTAGGACGGACATGCGGTCAGAGACGTGACTGATTTACATACCCGAAAGGGACCGATAACGCCGGGGGGGGTAGATCACATTCTGTTTTTAGATTGATTTTTACCGATGATTTGACACATCCCACGCTCTTGCAAACATCCCACCCACCCACCCGCAACTTGGTTTGCAAAACCTCTTAAGACCGACTACGACGACACCGACGACAACGACTACGACGACACCGACGACGTCTCCGAAGGCTTCGACGACGACAACAACGCCGACGCCGACGACGACGAAGACGACGACGACGTCGCCAACGAAAACGACGACGACAGTGGAGGGAGGACGACGACGGCGACAACGACGACAACGACGAGGGAGGAGGGAGGACGGCGACGACGCGAACGACGAAGAAAGAGGAAGGACGGCGACGCCGACGACGACAACGACAAGGGAGGAGGGAAGACGACGACGAGACGACGACGACAACGACGACGACGACGGCGACGAAATAGGAGGGACGACGACGCGACGCCGACGACGGACGACGACGACGACGAGGGAGGAGGAGGAGGAAGGACGACCATGGCGACAACAACGACGGAAACGACCACGACGCAAAAGAGGACGACGACGACGAACACGAGGAAAGACAGAGGACGACGTAGGCGACGACGACGACGACGCGGGAGAACGGAGGACGGCGACGACGACGATGACGACGACGACGCCGCAAGAGCGCGCGCGCACGCTTTTGTTGAAAATGCGTGTTGCGAAACCTTCGTTTTGGTATGTTTTTTGGACACAGAATTTTGAAATCCTTCCGAAACCGATGGGTTTTGAAGGATTGCGGCATACGCGCGCGACGACGCGCGCGTCTGCACTTCGTCCCATTTGTTGCAGGGGATTCTCGCGACGGCACACGCGCAAGGGCGTTCGACAGATTTCGACATGCGCGCGCGCGAAGCCCGTTTAATAGCATGTTGTGAAAGTCTTGAACAAAAAAAGAACCGATGGTTTTCTTAAGATTTCGCAAGAGCTCGCGCGGAAGCTTATTTGGCAAATCAGTGTTGCGAAACCCTGTGTTTTTGTAGGTGTTTGGGAAACTCGATTGCGAAATCCTTCCGGCACCGAAAATTTTTGAAGGATTTTGGCATGCGCTCGCGGCGACGCGCGCGTCTGCACTCCGCCCCATTTGTTGCAGGGGGTTCTCGCGAGGGCACACGCGCAAGGGCGTTCGACAGATTTCGACATGCGCGCGCGAAGCCCGTTTAATAGCACGTTGTGAAAGTCTTGAAAAAAAGAGCCGATGGTTTTCTTAAGATTTCGCAAGAGCTCGCGCGAAAGCTTATTTGGCAAATCAGTGTTGCGAAACCCTTTTTTTGCAGGTGTTTTGGAAACTCGATTGCGACATCTTTCCGGCACCGAAGGTTTTTGAAGGATTTCGGCATGCGCGCGCGACGACGCGCGCGTGCGCACTGCGCGCCTTTTTGCTGCAAGGGATTCGTGAAAAAGCGCTACGCTAAAACAAAAAATGTCACCGCATAATGTTTGTTTTTTTTCAAGGGGACAGGGGGGGGGGGATGCCGCCCCCCCGGGGATAGTGTAAATTTATATTTAGGATGGACATGCGGTCAGAATCGTAAATGATTTACATGCCCGAAAGGGGGACCGATAACGCCGGGGGGGGGGGTGATCCTATTTTGTTGTTAGGAAGGAGAAAAAAAGATAATTGATTTTTACACATGATTTGGCACATCCCACGCTCTTGCAAACATCCTACCCACCCACCCGCAACTTGGTCTGCAACTCCTCTGAATACCGACTACGACGACACCGACGACAACGACTGCGACGACGCCGACAACGTCTCCGACGACTTCGACGACGACAACGACGCCTCCGCCGACGACGACGAAGACGACGACGACATCGCCAACGAAGACGACGAGCGAGCGAGGAGGAGGGCGACGGCACACGCGCAAGGATGTTCGACAGATTTCGACATGCGCGCGCGACGCCCGTTTGGTAGCATGTCGTGAAAATCTTGAAAAACCAATGGTTTCTTAAGATGTCGCAAGACCTCGCGCGTAAGCTTTTTTAGCAAATCAGTGTTGCGAAACCCTGTGTTTTTGTAGGTGTTTTGGAAACTCGATTGCGACATCCTTTCGGCTCCGAAGATCGGCATTCTCGCGCGACGACGCGCGAGCGCGCACTTCGTCCTATTTGTTGCAAGGGATTCGCGGAAAAGTTCCATGATAGAACAAGCAATGTCACCGCATAGTGTTTTTTACAAGGGCATCTCCGCTCGGAAGAAGTGCCCCCCCCCCAGCCGGCGCTGCCTGTGACAGACCGACTGCCGCGGACGCGATGGCACGCGTCAAGTGCCTGAGGGGGTGAGCAGACGCTAGACTGCTCACCAGGAAGCCTCCGAAAACTTATCCTCGCTTCCGCTTGCTCCGACAAGGCTGGCCGCCCTGGAGGGGCCACGCACAACGCTGCGCAGAACTACGAACGTGAAGAGAAGAAGAAACGAGGGGGGGAGGACGGGGAAAGGGTGGTGCCGAAAAGGCTATGGGGGACACCGACAGCGAGATAACGCACCAACATGCATACATCCCCGCTCGGAAGAAGCGCCCCCCCCAGCCGGCACTGCTTGTGAACAACCAACTGCCGCGGACGCGATGGCACGCGTCAAGTGCCTGATGGGGGTGAGAAGACGCTAGACTGCTCACCAGGAAGCCTCCGACAACTTATCCTCGCTTCCGCTTGCTCCGACAAGGCTGGCCGCCCTGGAGGGGCCACGCACAGCGCTGCGCAGAACTACGAACGTGAAGAGAAGAAGAAACGAGGGGGGGAGGACGGGGAAAGGGTGGTGCCGAAAAGGCTATGGGGGACACCGACAGCGAGATAACGCACCAACATGCATACATCCCCGCTCGGAAGAAGCGCCCCCCCCCAGCCGGCACTGCTTGTGAACAACCGACTGCCGCGGACGCGATGGCACGCGTCAAGTGCCTGATGGGGGTGAGAAGACGCTAGACTGCTCACCAGGAAACCTCCGAAAACTTATCCTCGTTTTCGCTTGCCGCGACTTGCCGGCACTTCATTGCGCAGGACCTTGCTGAGTGGGGCCAGCAGTCGTCCAGGCAGTTCATTTCTGAGCTTTTGTGCTTGGGCCACATGATTAGGTGAGACCTTCTGGAGCAGCGCCGCAGGCCTCATATAGATCCGACAACTTTCTGCACGCATCCAGCGGCCGCGGCTCTGAATGTCAGGCAGGCCAACCCCGTTCTTGAACGCGTCATGCGACGGGCCTCCGCGCCGCGTCCCGTGCGGCACCTCCTTGTAGCCCAGGTGGTCGGAGGCTTGGTTGAAGGCCTTCTCGACAGCCGCCAGCGCGAGGCCTCTGAACAGCAGCTCGCCTGGCTTCGTCCGATCGAAGACGCTCTTGAGCAGGGGCTCCACCCAGCCACGATCTTGCCGGGCGGCCACCACCCCGGCGTCGAACTGCCCGTTCTTGGCGGGCCTGTCTCTGGTCGAGGGGGCAACCGTGATGCTCCACTTCTGGATCGAGGCGCCCTTCACGGGCTTGCACAGGTCCTCCTTGCGGAGCTCGATCGCCTCGGACGGCCTGAGATAGCAGTCCCAGGCCAGCGCGGCGAAGAACCCAACGAGGTGCAGCTCGTGCTGGATGAAGAAGTCGACGAAAAGCCAGAACATCTCCTCGCACGGTGGGCCCCTTGACTTCTCTGGCGCTCTTCGAGAGAACGCGCGCAGCGTGGCCTTGGCAAGAGCACATCAGCCGGGGGCTTTGATCGGAAAGTCCAATGTCCAGGCAACGCCGTAGAGGGCATAGCGGGCAGCGCTCACTGCAGCGCCGTCCAAGAAGAGGAACTCCATGTACTCGACGAGGAGCTTGTCCCACTGCGCCACGTCGGTGACGGCTGGGACCGAGCGGGCGAAGCGGACCACGGCAGCGCAGCAGTCGCGATAGCGCTGCTGCGTCGCAGGGCCCACCGCCAGGCGACCCAGAAACCCAGGCCCCTCCTCAGCGCGGCGCCGGCGTCGCTGACCTGCAGCACGGCGATCGGCGGCGGCCAGGCCCCTGGCGGTCAGCGAGGACGCCCAGCTCCCATTTGAGCGGCTGCCCGCCCCAATACCCGTCTGCTTTCTCCCACCCGAGCGTGGCCTTAGCCGGGAGGGGTGCCACCTGGACGAAGTGGCTGACCTTCTGGCCGAGGCAGGCTGCCAAGTGCTCCTCCCGCCGCTGGTCGACGCGGGACTCGCCCTCCTTCCTCCAGGCGGCTGGCGGAGCGGCATCCAGCAGCACTCCCGCCAGGCGGCGGCAAAACTGAGGAGGGCAAGCCGAGGCGAAAGACGCCCCCCACCGCCAGCGAGCCGGTGACGTCGCCGCGGCTGGGAGGTGAACCGACCCCTGCAGCACGACGTGTCGCGCGTGCCCGGGGCACCTGGCCTCCACGCGCTCAAGGCCCTGCAGGTTGCCCACGAGCAGGGTCGGCTTCTTCCATGCTGCGCCGAAGGTGCACATGTCCAGCTCCACGCGAACGGCAGCAGCGCGCCTAAGCAGGCGCTCCAGCGGCGGCCAGCTCCAGAGGTGGCTCGACCGAGGGTTCTCGATGACGAACTGAGCGCCAGCGTCGAGGCAGGCCCGCGCCACTCGACGCGAGAAATTGGCGCAGGCAAGACCGGAGGCCGACGCGGCCGAGCCCGCCATCTCGCCACCTCGCCGAGCAGCGCTCCAGCGCGCGCAGGGGGCCCCCAGGGCGATAGCCCAGATCGAGCCGCACAGGATCCACTGCGCGATGGCGTCCGCGACCGGGGCCCTGGTGACGTCGAAGTACTCTGCGCTGATGTGGTCGACTGGAGCAGCGCAGCGTAGCCCGCCGCCCCGGGCTCCAGCGGTGAGGCGGCATCGCCCAGCGAAGAGCTGGAGGAAGTAAACCTCGCCACGCTGTCTGGGCCCGCGGCGCCGAAGGCGGCGAGCAGCGCTCCCCGCCGCGGCCAGCTGCAGGCTGTCACGCGCGGCCTCTTCGCCCGCCTCTGGCGCCCGAGGGGTCGGCGGGCGTCGAGGGCTCCTCGGCGCGGGCGAGCGGGCGGCCCAGGCGGCCAGCGTCTCGAAGTTCGGCAGCCCGGCCCTGCACGCTCTGACCTGCCCCGCGCCACCGCAACCTGGAGGCGAAGTCCGAGGGGTTGCGGTCGGTGCGGATGTGCCTCCGCGCCCACCGCGCGCTGGCAGCGATCTGCCATGCGGTTCCCCGTCGGAGCAGCGCCAGCAGCTCCCAGGCTCGAGCTCGTCCGCGATCGCAGGCGAGGATCTCAGACATGTTGTCCCCGAAGGAGAGCAGCACGGCGTTGTGGTTCGCACTGTTGCTGCAGTGGCCGGCGAGCCCCATGAGCGCTCCGCGCGCCCCCAGGTTGTGGACCTTATCAGGATGCTTCCAGCTCCCAGCTCGGATGCATCTCCAGCGTTCGGGGAGATCCCACTCATGGCCGAGAGCAGGCACCAAACCAACAACCTCCACGACATCGCCCAGCTGCGACTCACTCGGGACGACGGCGACGCGCGACTCCCGCAGCCGACCCAGCTCCTGATCCACCTCGCGGGCGGCCCAGGCGCTGAACGTCTCCCAGCCCGTCTCCAGCTCGGGGGTCTCGTCGGGCAGGGCACCGGCGCCGCAGTCGTTCCCGTGCTCGCCCCCCAGCTCCCTGAACCTCCAGCGCTCGCGGTAGATGGCCGCGGCCCATGCCTCCCGGGGGGTCGCCCTCGTGATGTGGGCGGCGCGCGCATGCGAGCTCGAGTCGCTGCAGTAGACGCGCTCCACAATGGGGCGGCCGAGGTCCGAGACGGCGAGGGGCCGGGAGCCCCTGATGAGTCTGGCCTCGGCGAGCTCGTTGGCGTCAAACTCCCTCCACTCTCCGCGGCCACCCCCGATGAACGGGCACAGGTACTGCAGAGTCGAGAGCAGCTCCCGCCCGGTCGAAAAGTGGTCGACGATGTGCCAACCACCCGCCCGACGATGCCAGGGGCGGAGCCCTTGGTGAACTCGAGCTCGCGGAGGGCGTGCCACAGCCGCCAAATGCGCGACGACCGGGGGGCGAGCGACCGTCTCGTTCCCTCGATCCGCCTGCCCACCAGCTCCAGCTCCGTGGTCGGGTCGACGTTCTCGTGAGTGGCGAAGCCCATGGCGTGCAGCTCCTCCGAGAGCGCCTCGTGGAGCGCGGCGGTCGCCTCGAGCGAGCCCCCAATGACGTTCCCGTTGTCGACGTAGGGCGCCACCGCAGCAAACCCAAGGCCGAAAGCAGGGCTTGGGCGCCAGTCGGCCAGCGGCTCGGCGCCGCTCCCGACCTTGCACATCGCTCGGCGCCCAGCCTCCTCCAGCGCGCTGTGGCAGAAGAAGAGCGCCCACGACCAGCCCATGGCGAGCCCGCCGAAGCAGGCCCACAGCTGGTCGCCAGGGCAGACGGGCTCCATCCTCGCGGCGTCCTCGTCGTAGACAGCCGCGACGTTGAGCCCCCTCGCGGTGTAGATCTCGTCGCAGAAGCCATGGGGGGAAGCCCGAACTGGTAGAAACCGTCCTTGAGGTCGACCCCGGCCCCCGAGATACAGACCCCGCCATCCCCCTTCCCGAGGGCGCCACCTGACCCACGGGAAACCCCATGCTGGGAAAAGTCCTCGGCAGATAGTGCGAACCACTGGTCGCTGAGGTTAAGGCAGCTGAGAGCACCAGGAGTAGCCAGACGGGACTTTGGCGGCCTCTTGTGGAGCTCGTTGACTGGTCTGGCATCCAACACGAGGCGGAACGAGTCCTTATCTTTCTTCTTGACAAAGAACATGCCCACGAGCCGACGCCGTCTGTAGGCGATGAGCCCAACGGCATCGAGTCGTCTAATCAGGTCACGTCGGCGTGGGCCTGGCTGTCGAAGAGAGGGGTCCCAGTGTGGCTGGATCGGCTCGGTGATCGCAGCTCTGGCGGCGGCGTCGAGGGCGATCTTGGAGTTCGGGATGTCGAGGTACTCCCGCGCGCAGTCGCCGACGAGCTCCCTGGCGTCGATGGGCCGCGCGCGACCTTCGAGCACCTTGAGCTTGCTCGGGGCCTACCTCGCAGAGGTCGACGTGTCCTCCACATCGTAGATGGATGAAGACCGCGCCAACTCAGCCAAAGCGCCTCCCTCGAAGGAAAAGTTCGGGATCGGGGGGTCGAAGAGCTTGACCATCCGGGCAATATTGGCGAGCATGGGCCGCTGGCAATCCGACAGCTCATGCCCAGGAACGCGGCGGGGAAATGCGATCCGCACCCCCTGGCCCGCCCTCGAGTCGGCGAGCGCGTTGAGCGAGGCGACGGCGTCGGCCACCAGCGTCTCGGCGCGCTCACGCTTGGCCCTCCGGCGAACGGGCCCCCGATTGGCAGGCCGTACTTCCCGCGCGCGCTCGGCCACGAGCGGCAGCGGGAAAGGCGACGGCGAGGGCGGCGCCGAGTCGCCCCCCTCGCCAGCGCAGGGCTCAGCGCCAAGCTCAGCGCCAGCCCGAGCCACCGCGGTGCAGCGGCAGCTAGTTATTGTCCTTCTCCTTCTTGGCTGCCCGCTTCTCCTCCTCCTCGGCGTATAATCGCTGCTGCATGAGTGCGCATGCGTGCGTCCGCCGTTCCTCCGCCACGTACCTCGCGAAGTCCCCGACGAGGACACCCCCCGCCGAGTCCAGCTTCGAGGCGACCATGACCGACGTGCCCTCGAAGTCTGGCGCCTTCGGGTTCCTCTTGACCGCTGCGTGGATCTGCAAGACCACTCTGGCAGCGGGTTCCGCCCCAGCAAGCTCTCCCAGGTTGAGCTGGTCGAAATTGCAGAAGTGGAGAAGCGTCGCCAGCAGGTCGCGATGCTTGTAGCTGATCTGGATGTCGGGCCCGACGCCACTGCTCCGAACCCAGTAGTCGTGGAACCCTCCCAGCTCTTCTCCCGAGGCCCGCACAGCGCGAGGAAGCTCCTTCACCGCCGAGGGCCCCTCGAACGGCCAGTCCGCCTCCAGCTTCTTGGGGTCGATCCAGCTCATCTCCCACATGGCGGACCTGAGCGACCGATGGCGACCTCTCGTCGAGTCGCGCTCCGCTGGAAGGGTCCTCGGATCACGCCCTGGCCCTGTCCTCTTCTCCTCCTACCACTCGCCCACGTGCTCTGGCGCGAGCCGCTCCGCGGTGGTCCACATGGTCTCGCCATCCTCCTCGGCCCCCACCAGCGCGGTGGCGTCCCGCGAGACGAAGGTGTTCGGGTTGGTAATCACTCCTGAGTCGATGACCTCCCCGAACTTCGCAAAGGCCGTGTCGGCGAACCTCCACTCGGCGGCCGAGGCCGCGGCGGCTGGGCCCGCGACGGCTGCGCCATGAATCAGAGCCAGCGCCCCGCACTCCCGTCTGATCTCCGCCAGCTGCTGGTCCGTGAGTGCATCGGGGCCGCAGTAGCTCGCCCTCGCGCGCGCGGGCACAGGCTGCCCCCGCGTCAGTGGGATGACGTGGAGCTCCGACAAATCGACGATCTGCGCGTGCAGGTCGGGCGCGGCTCCTGCCCATCGGGCATCCGCGATCCTGACGACCAACATCCGCCAATGGTGCTCGAAAATCGGGTCGTCTCGAAACCTCACCGCGATCTGCAGCTCGGGGATGTCTAGTGCCGACGCCATCTAGCCTTAGAGCCTCGGCCGTCTGGGCCTCCACTCGGTGACGACGGTGGAGATCTCCGCTGCCAGTGCGCCCCCAGCCTTGCCAGACGGCGCCGAGAGCCGCGCCGGGCGGCTCGGCCCCTGCGGCTCGAGGGCCGCGAGCGATCTCCCAAGCGCGCCCCTGGGCGCGCTGCCAGCCTGCCAGCGCCGCGAGCAGCGCCAGCCCCACGCTAGCAGCACCACCGAGGCCCCGCTGGCCGCGCCCGCGGCGAACGCAAGGAGCCCGCCGCTCGGTGGGCACCGGCAATCCACGCGGCCCGGCCGTGATGTCTGATCTGCCAACTGCGCCCTGGCCGGGCAAGCGCAGTGGCAGTAGAAGTCCGCGGGCTGCGCTGGGCACGCAGGGCACGGCGGGCACGTGACCGCCGGGGAGCACACCGGGCAGGCCGAGCACTCGACCACCGGCGCGCAGTCTGGGCAGCCCGCGCCAGGCGCCCAGAGGCTCGAGACCCAGGCCCCGAGCAGATGCGCGAACACAGCGCACGCCACGCCCAGGCCCGCCAGGAGCATGCACGGCTGCGTGCGCTCCGGGGGCGCGCGCGCACCAGCTTTTGCCGAAAAGGCGATGGAGGACACCGACAGCGAGATAACGCACCAACATGCATAAACCTCAGGGGGAGAACCCGGTTGGCCTGGGGCATTGCGATTTCATATTAGGATGGACATGTGGTCAGAATCATGAGTCATTTCCATACCCGAAAGGGGTAGCGATAGCTCGCTGGGGGGGGGGTCGACTCTATTTTTTAAAGACAAGATAATTTACTTTGACAGTCTTGAAGCTGTCCTCTGCACTGCTCGCGCAAACATCCCACCCTCCCACCCTCAACTTGGTCGCAAGACCTTTTATGACAAGACCGTAACGGTAGGTACCACATGGCATTTGGCCACGAAACCGACGCCGGCGACGACAACGACGACGACGACGGCGCCGCCGACACCGACTACGACGACACCGACGACAACGACGACGACAACGACTACACCGACGACGACGACGACGCCGACGACGACGACGATGACAACGCCGACGACGACGACGACGACGACGACCACGGCGACAACGACGACGCCGACGCCGACGACGACGGAGACAACGACGACGACGACGACGACGACGACGACGAGGGAGGAGGGAGGACGACGACGGCGACAACGACGACGACGACGAGGGAGGAGGGAGGATGGCGACTACGCGAACGACGAAGAAGGAGGGAGGACGGCGACGCCGACGACGACGACGACGAGGGAGGAGGGAAGACGACGACGACGACGACGGCGACGAAATAGGAGGGACGACGACGAGACGCCGACGACGGACGACGACGACGACGAGGGAGGAGGAGGAAGGACGACCACGGCGACAACGACGACGGAACCGACCACGACGCCAAAGACGACGACGACGACGACGAACACGAGGAAAGACAGAGGACGACGTAGGCGACGACGACGACGAAGCGGGAGGAGAGAAGACGGCGACGACGACGACGACGACACAAGAGCGCGCGCGGACGCTTTTGTTGAAAATCCGTGTTGCGAAACCTTCTGTGTTTTGTACGTTTTTGGGGCACGCGATTTTGAAATCCTTCCCACACCGATGGGTTTTGAAGGATTTCGGCGTACGCGCGCGACGGCGCGCGCGTCTGCACTTCGCCCCATTCGTTGCAGAGGATTCTCGCGACGGCACACGCGCAAGGGCGTTCGACAGATTTCGATATGCGCGCGCGCGAAGCCCGTTTGGTAGCATGTTGTGTAAATCTTGAAACACCGATGGTTTTCTTATGATGTCGCAAGAACTCGCGCGGAAGTTTTTTTTTTTACACAAAAAACATCCGTGTTACGAAACCCTGTGTTTGTATGTGGTTTGGAAACTCGATTGCGAAATCCTTCGGGCACCGAAGATGTTTGAAGGATCTCGGCATGCGCGCGCGACGACGCGCGCTCGTGCATTTCGTCTCATTTATTGCAAGGGATTCGCGAAACAATGTTATGTGAGAACAAACAATGTCACCGCATAGTGTTTTTTAGAAGGGAACCTCAGGGGGGGAACCCGGCTGGCCTGGGACATTGTGATTTCATCTTCAGGATGGACATGTGGTCAGAATCATGTATGATTTACACACCCGAAGCAGGGGTAGCGATAACGCCGGGGGGGGGTAGAGTCTATTTCTTTTAGAAAGGATAATCTAAATGGCGCAGTCTATGCGGTGCACTCCGCTCTGCTGAACTTGAAGTCGTCATCTCCACTGCTCGCGCAAACATCCCACCCACCCACCCGCAACTTGGTTTGCAAAACTTCTTGAGACCGACTACGACGACACCGACGACAACGACGACGACACCGACGACGTGTCCGACGACTGCGGCGACGACACCGACGCCGACGCCGACGACAACGAAGACGACGACGACGACGACGCCAACGAAGACGACGACGAGGGAGGAGGAAGGACGACGACGGCGACAACGACGACAACGACGACAACGACGACAACGACGAAAGAAGAAGGAGGACGGCGACGACGCGAACGACGAAGGAGGAAGGACGGCGACGCCGACGACGACAACGACGAGGGAGGAGGGAAGACGACGACGACAACGACGACGACGACGACGGCGACGAAATAGGAGGGACGACGACGAGACGCCGACGACGGACGACGACGACGACGCGGGAGGAGGAGGAAGGACGACCACGGCGACAACGACGACGGAAACGACCACGACGCCGAAGAGGACGACGACGACGTACACGAGGAAAGACAGAGGACGACGTAGGCGACGACGACGACGACGCGGGACGAGGGAGGACGGCGACGACGACGACGACGACGACGACGACGCAAGAGCGAGCGCGGACGCTTTTGTTGAAAATGTGTGTTGCGAAACGCTGGGTTGTTGTAGGATTTTTGGACACACGATTTTGAAATCCTTCCGAAACCGATGGATTTCAAAGGTTTCCGGCATACGCGCGCGACGACGCGCGCGTCTGCACGTCGTCCACTTTTTGCAGAGGATTCTCGCGACGACACACGCGCAAGGGCGTTCGACAGGTTTCGACATGCGCGCGCGCGAAGCCCGTTTAATACCATGTTGCGAAAATACTGAAAAACATTTTTTCATATTTTTAATAATAAAAAAATCGCAAGAGCTCGCGCGTAAGCTTTTTTTAGCAAATCAGTGTTGCGAAAACCATGTGTTTTTATATGTTTTTTGGAAACTCGATTGCGAAATCCTTCCGGCACCGAAGGTTTTTGAAGGATTTCGGCATGCGCGCGCGACGGCGCGCGAGTGCGCATTACGTCCCATTTGTTGCAAAAGAATTCCTCAAAAAGTGATATGTTAGAACAAAAAAAAAGCACCGCAGGGGGGAGAACCCGGATTGGCTGGGATGGTATGATTTCATATGTAGGATGGACGAGTGTGCAGAATATATTCAAATATATATATATATATATGTATGAAATCATACGATGCCAGGGGGAACCGATTAGTCCGGGGGGGGGGGGGGAATCTATTAATCTTTTAGAAAGGAGAATCCATGTCAGCCATCGTGGGCCACAAGCAGTCCATGTGGTGCACTCTGCGTGGTCCACGCTATAGTTGAGCCCGTTTTGGTTCACGCTGGAGCGCACGTGCGCCAATTTCCTTGCAGCGAACGTTCCTGCGCACATTATTCTTTCGGCGTGAACTCCGGTCCGCTATCGAGTTGGAAAGCGACGGACTGTGACCTGCAAGTGCCAAATGAAAACCATGGCCCCTATCTACAGGAGCACGGGGCAGCGCTCCAGGAGCCCGACGCCCTTCAGGCGTGCATGGGGGCCTTTCGCGCAAGAGGGATGCATTGTGTTCCTGCATTCGGCAACATGTTCAATCAATTGTGCTGGAGAGTTTACAGGCGCAGATGCCACGGAGCACTCTCGTCGCACTTTCACGGCAGAAAGGCCCGATCATGCCTGGCCAATCTACGGTTGCGACGGGCCGAATGCGACCAACGTTGGGCCACGCGCCGAGTGCCCCCCCGCGGGCCAGGGGCGCCCCAGGATCTCTACAGCAATGACGGCAATCGAGACCTTCACGTTCGAGTAACAATGCAAGGCCCACTCCAGGGGTCGCATTTTGTGGACCACGGCAGCGGTTGCTTAGACTTGCACGACTGGGTTTTTGAGACGTGGGAGCGTGACATTTTCACAGTAGCAATGAGAATGGGATGAGGGCCTCTCGGGGGGTCTAGCCCGCGGACTCATATACAGAGCGTCGATGCACCGCATCGCGCGCACCATGCCGAACGATTTCATTATTCACGGGCGCCCTCTTGGCAATGGGCGCAAGGGCAAGGGCAAGGGCAAGGGCGGGGGCGATGTCCCGGGAGAGCGGGCACTCAGGGGCCACGTAGGGCCATATTGAGGATATCTCGACCATGCGTCGGAGAAGTGGCGCGGGGGAAAAAAAAACGCTGCAACATCGAGCGACGCGCGGGCCCTACTACACCAATAACCATGACGTGATGACTGGGGCCAGCGCAGCAGTGATGCGGTGCTTTGCGAGGCCCATGAACCGATCAGTTTGGATGGCAATGGTGGCCGACGGCCAGGCAGCGAGGGTTGGCGACGGTGCATTTTAGACTCTGTCTTAGAGGACTTCATATTCGGCCCAGAAACCGCGTTCCACCCGACGTGCTGGACCCTACCAATTGGGTTGCGCAAGCGATCGAAGATTTGAATCTAAGTTGCGAGAGCGCCGTGGAGACCTGTGCCACGAGAGGTTTCGGAGAGGCTTCAAGCGTTTCACTCTTGCTCGCTAGGCTCCATACGACTAGCATAATGCACTGTGTTGCTTGCGCTGCATCCTATCTCGGAATAGATCTCGGCGGGGCCGCTATCCCACAATAGGTCCGAGTGGACGCCCTACTGCTAGCCATCAGCCAACCCGCAGTCCCGCAGTCACCGTGCATTCCAGCCAACTTGTTGGACACTCTTGTTTTGGTCGCGGCGCGTTTGGCGCCGAGGGCCAAGGGCAACTCCTGCAACATGAAACAAAACGTGCGGCGGTGTGATTATCATCATCGCCGTCATCGCCGTCGGTGTCTGTAGTTTTTGTTATGTGCGTGCTGTGTGGTGTGCGTGTTAGCTGTGTAGTTGTGTATTGTGTGTTGGGTGTGCTGTGTGTGTGCGTTGAGTGTGCTGCGTGTTGTTTGTGTGTTATGTATGTGTTGTGTGTGATGTGTTGTCTGTAGTGCCTGTGGTGCGCGCGTGCGCGTGTGATGCGTGCGCGCGCTGCATGCTGCATGCGCCTCTGCGCCCGCGCGCGCACGCGTGCGTTCTGAGGCCCCAGGCCCAGGGGGAGGGGGGGGGGGGGGGAAGGGGCAGGGCCCAGGGGGCCCCAGAAGGCCGCAGGAGGCCACAGGAGGCCGCAAGAGGCTCCAGGAGGCAGGAGGCCCCAGGAGGGTCCAGGGCACAGCAGGCACCAGAGGTTCTGTCGGCGCTCGATTTTGCGAGGAGGTCTCAAGCGACACTGTTATTTTCTGAAAACCGGGGTGAACACAACTGAAAGCATAAGGTGTTTGCTTGAACCGACTTTATGATGACATGCTGAAGCCCCATCTGTTTTTTTTTTTTTTTTTTTTTTTTTTTTTGATATATCCTTCGCGACATGGGTGATGGGGATGCCGCCGGTTGTTTCAGAATGTTGAGGATGTTCCGAGCGCAACAGCCAGGGACATCAACGGCTGACGCACGCATCAATCACCTCCGAGCTCTGCTCCCTCGGAAAGGCGCGTGTGATAATATCTGTATAGATGCATGTGTTAATATTTCGCGCGCCAGGGCTGGTCGCCGCGGCTCCGCGTCTGATATTTCACACGCCAAGGCTGGTCGCCAGGGCTCCGCGCCCGGGCGCTGCTCGAACATCTGCCACCGTCTACAAACATGCCGCGCCCAGAGAAAGAGGACAGCGAGTGCCATCGCCCCCTTTCCCGATCTTCCATGCGCGCATAGACGAACATAACGCGGGCTCGCGAAGCTAACGCAATCGCACCTTGACGAAGCCAATCTCCGCGCCCCCCTCGCCCCAGAGGTCCTCGCCAGGCGGGGCCCCGTAGGGCGGGGCCCGAAGGCCGACCGCCAGGCGAGGCCTCGGAGAGGGGAGAGGGGGGGCACGCAAGCATTGGCGCCGACACGGGGGAGAAGAAGGAGGAGACGAGCGTAGGAAGGAGTCCTCGGCCCTCGCCTGCCCCGCAAGTCCATGGGCTCCTCGGCCAGAACAGCGGGGGTAGCAGCTGGCGGCAGTCCTGCCTCGAGGGCGCCGCAGTGGGGCGCCGCGATGGCGTCGTCGGGCGGCGGCGCACGGGCGCGCGCTCTCGGGGGGGGGGGGGGGGGCACTTTCACCAGAGCAGGGATACGGAGGGGAAAAACGGGCAAAGGAAGGGAAAGCGAAAGCAGCGGCCATAGAAACAACATCAGGAAGATGCATGCAGGCGCCGGAGTACGAAGGAGGAGCAGGCGAGGAGCAAGCATGAGCACCAGGAGACAGAAAGGGGAGAGATGCTGACAAGCTGGTGGCTTGAAGAGACAAACGGGAAGGGCTCGCGGATCCTCGAGGCGGCGAACGGCGGGGCGAGAAAGAACTCGGAGGCGAGGGGGAAATCGCAGGGCGTGCGGGCGTCGGCGCCGTGGGGGCAATTGACCCGCTCGGCGAGGTTAACGTCATTGGCGACATCGAGCAACCCGTGGCAATTAGTGTCGGCGCAGTCATCGGGCACATCGCAGCAACCGACGAGCTCGATGTACTGGTCATCTGCGGTGCACTGCCATCTTTTCCAACAAAACTGGCGACGTCTACCTCCCTGGTAGCCGCCAGGTTACATACCGCACATGCGCCCTTGCGAGGCCGACCGCTGGCTAGCTCACAAGGTGCGGACCCACATGGTCACTGCACAGGCTTGGCACCGACGCCTGGCGACGGGATGGAGGATTCCCGTGGCGCAGTGTGCCCAGCAAAATCGGCGACCAACACCTCCCTGTTAGCCGTCAGGTTACATACCGTATCTGCACCCTTGTAAGGCCGACCGCTGGCTAGCTTTCAACGCGCGGACAACTCTGGTCCCTGTGCAGACTTGGCACCAGCGCCTGACGGCGGGATGGAGGATTTCCGGGACATCCGATTGCTTTCCGAGCTGCTGGCAGGAGCCATCCCTGGCAAGGAAGAGTTCCAATTCCAGCTTGAGGCCCTCTCGGCATTCAGGAATTCGATGCGATTAGATTTCGGGGGCACCACCGTCCGCCATTCACGTGGACGTTTTTCCCATTTCAAACCGCTATCACTGTGCGATGCTCTCTTGGTAAGCGGAAGGGGGCGCTGAAGCCTGCGAATATGTTCGGCTCCAGATGTCGATGACTGCACGAACTTGCTCACTTGCAGGAAGTTGGTATCTTCATTCATCAAGTCGTTGCTGAGGTCCTCTGGTTGAGGCATTGTGGCTGCAGGCCCAGATGTGCCATCTGGGGTGACCAGGTCTCGCAGCTCAGCAAGCCTGGCAGTGGATGGCGTAAATTGGCGAGTCGCTTCGGCGATCGGTAGGTCCACATCTGCTTGATCAGCTTGCTGCGCAGCCAATGAGAGCCGAACGTTGCAAACAGCGCTGGGGCGTAAAGCCAGAAGGTGATGCCACCTCCCACGATATTGCCTGTAACTGTCCTGGTAGCGTAAGTTGAATATCCGCATATCCTCTTCCGCACCGAAGAAACTGTGAAGGCACAGGCGTCTCGCAAGTTCTCGAACCTGCTCTGCCGTAGAGGCGAGACGACGCAGTTGTGCATCCTCCATGATACACAGCTCAGCATACGGTTGACACCAGCATAGCCAACCCTCCTAGCCCGCAATGTCACCCCATGCCACAACGTCACCAACCCAGAGGCTGGCGTATCCACTGAGGTGCTGCCGAAAGCTATCTGCATTCCACTCAGAATCTGAATGCCTCGCAGCATGGTGCGGGACGTTAGGAGCAGCATCGCCATGCTGGAAGTGGCAGACGCGAGCAGAGCCGTTGACACCAAGCGGGAGCACTTCATCACAATCAGCGCGAGGGCAAGGCTGCGGCGCAAGAGAGGGTCCATGAGCGAGCAGTCCAGAATGACGGCGACGCGAGCGTACAACATCGCTGCCAGCAGAGGCATGGGCGCCTCTGGAACGGGGGCGGAACGTGAAGGGTGGGCCGATGGAAGCATCTCGTCATCACAGACCTCGCCGCACTCACTGATGGCAGGCGGGACCGCGGGGCCATCGACTCTGAGCAGGTAAGACTTCATCTCGCGCCGAAAGAGACGAAGGGTATACCAGTGCCAGGCGACGGCGCGCCCCCAGATTTCGTGCGTCTCGTGCGATTTCGCCCGCTCCAAGTACTGGGCGATGCTGTGTCTGCGCGCGGCCGAGCGACGCCATGCTGCAGCGCAGATGTCGGCGGTTATCTCGGTGAACGTCCGTCCAGTTCGGAGCCTCTCGGCCTCCGCCCAATCAAGAGCGAAGCTTGGCTGCAACGTAAGGCTCGCACTAGAGTCTCCAGTCGCTAAGACCACCATCTGGCATGTCCAGCCTCACTATCCACCGCGGGGCCTTCGACACCGCGGACAGGAAGAAGATGACTTGTGGGCCGTTGGGGTCGACCTCAAAAGGGGGCGCGCACATGCCATGAGGGCCATCATCGACGCCAGCGTGGATCTTCAGAACAGTGCGGGGCGGCGATGGGGTCGCGGAGAGAATGCTGCCCATTTGAGAACGATAAACAGGTACCGAAATCTGCAGGGCCACAGCGCCAGTTGATATTGCCAGCACGGCGCAGGTCGCCCGAAGCGCCTGCAGTGGCGTCGCAGACATCGGTGCAGCGTCGCCCTCAGATGCTGCTGAGGTAATAGGCGCGAAATGCGTCGGCGGGGTCGACGTCGGCGAGACAGCCGGTGTCAACCGAGGTGCTGAGGCAACGGCCTGCTGACCAGCAAGCGGCCTCTGAGCCAAAGCGGCGACCGACGGGTCATCTGAGGCAGGGCGACCCATGTCAGGGGGCGAATAGCTGATCCAGTCGTCGGTGGCCGAGGGCATGAAAGGAGCCAGGCCAGGGCGCGGGGCGCCAGAGGAGGGGCTGCAACTGGAGCTCGGCTCGGAGGTAGACGAAAGGGGGATCACCTCAGGAGGATGATGAAACCGTCGCTGCACTGGGATAGGTGGCGGCGGTGCCCATCGTCGCAATCGGTCGCTCGTCTTAGACAAGCGAGGGGGGCGGATAGCAGCACCGACGTAGCCACGAAACTGCGATGATGTAACGATAGCCATTCCGAGACAGGCTAGGTTATACATCTGGTACCAAACATAAAGAGAATCCAGATGATGAGGGCGCGGTCGAGTAAAGCCCCAACGCTCAGGGAGGGTGCGAGGGAGGGGGCGTTGAAGACCTAGGCCGACGGCTCGGCGCAGAATGGGGCAGCGCGCATAGTGCAGAAGACGGTCTGGTCGTTGGCACCCAAAGCGACATCTTAACTTGCACTGCGCATGGATGATGCGATGTGACGTGAGCCATCCACTACCCCAAGTGCGCAATGCAGACATGGCCCAACTCTGTGGAACAAGGCATAGTAGTTCAAGGAGTTGTCGCCAGAGAGCCTGATCAAGCCAAGGGCGGTAGTCAGCGAAATGCGGGGCCAGGTTCCGCTTCAGCATCTGCGATAAGCGAGGGTGCGCGCACACCTGCGAGCCAAGCTAGAACGCTACTGCACGCTGTAGTTTGGGTCTTCTCGTGGTAACAGCTGCCTCGCCCGGGGGGGCCTGGCCGGCACCGCATATAACCTCATCCTGGGAAGAGATCTGGATCAACTCGAGATGTTCGACGAAAGCAGGAGACTTCCAAAACTTGGGGTGAAGTCGAGTACGGTCCAAACATGATAACGGAGCAAGGTCGAAGCGGCCATCGTCAATCTCACGTTGTCAACGTATGACAGAGCTGCGCAAGAGCTGCAGATAGTTGCATTGGCCATCGAATGTACGTGTGGCAGCCCGAAGCAGGGCGGCCGTCGATTGCGCAGCCCACGATGGGAGAGGCGCCCCCCCCGCCCAAGACGGCAGCTCCAGTATCGATTCGTTCGCAAGGACGCCGAGCGGGGCCCGTAGCACCTGAGAGAGCGCGCCACGTTCGATCGGGCGAAACTACTCGGGCATCGGGATGAACTGAGCAATATGGGACAGACGCGGGCACACGCGAGTACGATACAATATGCAGCTCGTGCTGACAGCAGCCGCCCCCCTCCCCGACATACGCGCACGTGTGCGAGCCTTTTCTCAGTGCGGAGTCCCAGCGCATGTCGATCGTAGCCTCGGGGCCCAGAATCAAGCCTAGATGCAACATGCACCCCTCGATCGAGAAGCCCCCACTCCGAGGATATGTGCGCTAATTGAGCCTGTGTCACGGCACGTAGCGTAGCCGTGATCTTGCCGACGAGGGGGACAAGAGTGCACTTGCTTATCTTAATACGCAGGCCAGCGAGCTTCTGCATCGCGCCGAGGACGCGGACCTCTTAAGCGAAGCCATCTCATACAAAACTGCACCAAGGTCGTCAGCACACACGCGCGACATGCCCCTAGCGAGCGGCGTTCGACATTGTGCTCGAGATCGGAAAGCATGTGAGAGGAGGCCAGAGCGTAGAGAGATCCAGGCAATCCACGTCCCTGGGCAATCCCAGACCTGACCCAGAAAATACTGGTATACTGGGAACCATCAGCTATGACACCTTCCACTGCAAGATGCATCCAAGAGGTAAAAGCGAACGTCTCGTCTGGCAACCCAAGGGGACCCAGCAGCTGGAGTAGGAGGGATTGGGGGGGCCGGGAAAGGCTGGCCCATAGTCGAAGCTGACCAGGACGGGGGAGCGCCGAGATGCAAGAGGATATTGTGAGGCAACAAGACGAGCGTGCACATCCTACTCGAGCACGTCGTGGCAAAAGTTCCGTCCTAGGATAAAGCCTCGTTGCGACGCAGGGGTAACCGCCTGGACTACAGGCCCGAGGATGCGATTCATGACAGAGCTGAGGACCTTAACGTCAGCGTTTCTCAATCCAAGAACACGGCATCTGCCAGGAGGTCGGGCACATAACCCTGATTGTTGGTCGGCCTCATCGGAGCCCTTAGGGAGGAAGGCCTGGGGGGTCACACTAGCAGACGCATCTAGAGATTGACCTTGGCATAGCCACCCAAACATACGAGCCAGATGATGAGCACCATAGTCGCAGGCCAACCAGGCAACGCGCGGGAGCCCGTCCACCCCGGGGGCCGAGTGCTTGGCCCGCTTCAGCACCTTCCTGAACATGGGGGCCAGCGGGCTCTGGATGTTGACGCGGGAGGCCTTCGTGGGGAACCGATCGAGGTACTTCTGAGTGAGAGCTGTCTGGGGCTTCTTCTTGGCGAACACTGGGGTCCAGTAGGCCGTGAGGGCCGAGGTCCTCTCCCGGGGGTCTGCGACGGAGCCCGCGGGGGCGCTGGCCGCGGACAGGACGGGGCGCTTCGAGAACGGAGCCCAGATCGAGGCCTTCCTTTCGAGGGCCCGAAGGAGCGATGCAGAGCTAGGCCTCCATGCTGAGGATGTGCCCTGGGGGCCCTGTTCAGCAGAGGCAGCGGCAATTTCTTTTTCGCAGACAAGCCGATGCACCCCATCGGACCAGCGCTCGAAGGTCGGGGCGTGGCGCGGCAGGACCTGCGAGCCCTCGATCGATGGCGCGCTGGGGGGGCTCCATGAGCTGCGCGGCCAGGGCGACATCTTGACGCCAGACTGCTCGAGCGATCCCGCGTGCAACCAACTGCAAGGTACCTGGTAGATCAGGAGCAGCATAGGACAAACGATCCCGTGTCTCTCGGGCCGCCTCTTTCATCATGAGCTTGTAATGATCCGTCGCTGTCGGTGGACTCCAACGGAGAAGATCGTCGCGGCCATCGGCAAGCATCCCCTGCAGCCTCTGTCGAAATAACCTGGACGTGAAAATGCGCTCCGGGATCGGTCGTTCCTGCCAGTGGCGAGCTCCGCGAAGACGAAGACGAACGGAGAGCGCTGCGCGGTCAGAGACACCTTTGGAGCTCAGAGCTTCAGGGCTGTCGGTTGCGCACACGTCGGTCATCATCTGGCGCATCATCCAGCCCGTAGCCGAGCAACAGAAGCGATCGATGATGTTGACAGAGTTGGTGAACTTACAAAAAAGAGTCGGCGACTCAGTGCCGACATCCATCATCTTACTCAAGGTCGTAATCAAAAACGGCGCATGAACCTGGTGGTCGTGCGTGAGCTGTGTCGTAGCACCGCACTGGCGATGAAATGTGAGAGAAGAGTCAAACCTGTAGTTGAAGTCCCCCCGGACGACTACCATGAATGCTCGCGGGTTACCAACGGCCTGACGTAGAGCTCCGTCGATCTGCTCACAGACGCGGAGAAACTCAGCCCGAGTCAGGCCATGATTGTGCACATTGAAAATCACCAGCTGTGTCACCCCGAGCACTATGTCCACGCGTAGCACCCTGCCCTTGACCAAGGGCACGGCGCATCGGCTGACGGAAGAGGACGAGAGCGGAGGGGGAACAACTGCAACCCCGCCAGCCACACGAACCTCCTGCCCATCGCTATCCTCGCAGAAGCTGCTATGAACGATGGCGGTGGCCGAAGACCTAGCGACGAAGTCGTTCAACCCGGTGCGATCTGCGTGCGCCTCCTGGAGGGCAATGATAGCAGACCCAGGGCGTCGACGATGTAGGTGCTTGAGCTTCGGCGATGCCTTAGCTCCCCCAAAGTGTAGCACAGCTCGCGCATTCCACGAGAGAAACTGCGGACTGGGCATCAGCCCCCCTCCAACATTACTCACAGGTGAAAGGGGCAAGTCGTTGAAGCTGCTAAATGCACCACTGCGTAGGAGCCGCCACTGAAGTCTGGCCCCGCACAACCTCTTGCAGATCACGCCGGTGGAGACCCAGGGTGCGGATGCCGATGTCCTTCCACGAGATCTCAGGCGCCTCGTCACCAGGTCGAGGGACGACTCGCAGCACGTCTGTGTAGTCGGCCTTGAGGGCCAGACGTTCACGATCCACGAACCAGCGGCGTTGGGAGTCCAGTCCAAGCGCGGCAGCACGCATCTTGCGAAGAAGCATCTCACCGCGAACCTGCCTGGGGGATTTGTCGGGGCCGAAGTGCAGCCGAGCAGGGTCGGCGCCTTGGGCCTGGCAGTAGAACTCGCGCCAAGCACCGTCGGACTTAAGGCCCCCAAGGCTTTCTGGGCGCGGCGCGAGGCAAGGCCCGCGGACCCCGGAAAGCTGATCGAGAACCTCTTAGCAGGCAGCGGCGACAGGCCCTTGATCGTGTAGTCCTCGTTCTCTGAGAAGTTGAGCTCGCCAAGGAAGTTGTTGACAGTTTCACGATTCGAAGCGATGCCGACGAGCTTAGTAGAGACGACGATGAGCTGAGTCGGGCCCGCCTCGCGATCTAAGCCAGGCGGGGGGGGGGGGGGGCGCGAAGGCATCTTCCGATCGATCGAGGCCTGGCCATTGAGCTCCTGCGCCTGTTTCTGAAGGTCGGCGAGCAGAGTGGCGTGATCCTCGATGGCCTGCTCATTCGACTCAACTCTCTGGAACAAAGCATCACGTTGATCCTGCAGCTCACGCTGCAGCCGATCAAACTTCGGCCTTGTGGTGACCATGATCTGCTGGTCAGATAGCTTCGCCTGCTCCTCGATCTGTCGGGTGGGCGTGGTGAGCGTTGCAAGGATTGGGCCGTTAGTGCGCTGAACAGTGGTCGAGACGGCAGCTGAGACGATGTAATCAAACTCTCCGCGGAGCTGGTTGACGATGGCAGCGATGTCCGCCTGGTAGAATGCACGAGTGGAGGCGGCGTGTTGCTCCTCAACATCACGAGCACGATGGTCAGGGGGGTAGGCAGAGCCGCCATGGGGGGCAGCCCAACGAGGCGGCCTGCGCCCGGGGATCGAAGGGTGACGTACCGCTGGGCGTCGAGCAATCGGCATGGGTGCGACGGGCTGCGGTCTCTGGCTGCGATGGGAGGGCAAAGGCCGCTTCCAACTCCCCCGCCAAGGCCGCGAGCTGAGCTGGGTCCAGGGCGCCGCCAACCGCGGCAGGGCCAGGGCCACGGTGTGAAGAGGCGGCAGAAGCAGGCGGCAGGACATCCCAGCCTGGGCCCCGAGCACGGCCAGCGCGACGAGGACGACGGGGAGCAGCCATGGGGGCACCCGTGGGCCCGCTGGCTGCTGGGCGCGCACGCGCGGCACGGCGCGCACCGCGGCCCCCTCCGCTGCGAGATGCCGAGCGACGGCCGCCCCCTTCGGGGCCTGAGCTCGAGGAGGCGATTGCGGGGTCGGTGTCTGCATCCTCGCCGGCGTCCATGCGGCGCACGCGCAGGCGAGGGCGATCGCGCGCAGCGGGGCCCATCGCGGACTGCGGGCGAGGGTCGTCGCAGCCTCTCCTCGGCGGGGCCCAGAAGCTCGGAAGGCGGACCGCAAAACACGGGCGCTGGAGCTCCTGCGCCGCGACGCCCGCCCTTGCAAGAGGGGCGCCCTGAGCCGCCCCCTCGGCAGCGATCAAGCTCGAAGCGCCAGGGGAGCGTTTCGAACTTGAACCAAAATGGCTCGAGCCAAAATGGCCGCGGAGGGGAGGGGGGGGGGAAGAGGGGCCGATGCGAAAAGGCAGCGAACGGAGACTGTCAATGAGCAAACTCGGCGTCGACGTCGACGTCGGGGAGCGCATGCGTTGCATTCTTTACAGCTGCGCTCTTTCCAGCTGGGCCCCTCGCTCCTCGCTCCTCTCCCTAAGAGGACTAACCCGCGAGAGAGGTCGGAAGGCACTCCGTGCGAACGCGGTTCGCGGCGCCCAAATGCGCCGCCCGCCCGCCCGCTGCAGCGCCCGCTGCGCAGCGCGTGAGATTGGTGGCCAAAGATGGCTCCCATCTGGCCCCGCGCAGTTTCAGATCGCCTCCAAGATGGCCCCAATTATCAACATGCGGCGGCCATCCTAAGTCTTAGGGCACACGCGGAATATACGGACCGCGCGCACGACGCGCTCGCACGCATGCCTCTATATCTCTCCATATATATACTAGAACCACGCGCGCGCTTCGCGCGCGCTTAGGTTCTAGTTTGCTCCGAAAACGGTGTTCGCAAGCACGGGTCCGATTCCGTGGCGATTCGCGGGAAATCTACGTCCGAAAATGACGTGTTGCCAGAGGCAGGTCCGCGGATGCTTTAATGCAACGTGTCCAGTGTATCCAACGATTGCATACTTGTTACATATGCTACATATTGTATTGTTCTGCAATATTATGCCCCCCCGAATATCAACAAATTCGGCCTCTTGGGCCTCTTGGGACTCCAAGAGGGCCTCAAGATGGCCGACGATGGCCCCAAGAGGGCCCATGAGGCTCCCAAGAAGATCCACGAGAGCACTCAAACCCGAACAATCTTTCCATGACACCCTCACCCTTAGACCCGAACCTTGAGACGGAAGACCCGAGCCCAGAAATCGAACCCGAACGCCTCAACATCTCAAATGAAGAGGCTCATCCCCGCTCCACCGTTTCCTCCTTCCTTCTGAATCCTTCCTTCTTCCACTTGCTCAAACTCCTCCTCCTCCTCCTCCTCCTCCTCCTCCTCATCGCCCTCCTCCTCCCACTCCTCCTCCTCCTCCTCCTCCTCCTCCTCCTCCTCCTCTCCTCCTCCTTCTCCTCCTTCTCCCCCTCCTCCTCCTCCTCCTCCCCCTCCTCCTCCTCCTCCTTCTCCTCCTTCTCCTCCTCATCCCCGTCCCTCCCCTCCCCCTCCTCGTCCTCCCCATCCCCCTCCAATGCGCCGGGCCGGGCATGGTATGGAAACTGCCTTCGCCGACTCTCTGCCGCCTTGCCTCTTGGGGCCTCTTTGGGGCCTCTTAGGCACCTCTTGGAAGCCTCTTGGGGGCCTCTTGGGGGCCTCTTGGGGCATCCTGGGGCCTTCTTGGGGTTGTCTTGGGGCCCTCTCGGGCCGTTTTGGGGGCCTCTTTGGCCGTCTTGGCGCCCTCTCGGGCCGTCTTGGGCGCTTCTAGGGAACCTCTTGGGCCGTCTTGGGGCGGTCGTGGGGGTCTTTTCGACCGTCTTCAACGCCGTGAAGGCCGAAAACATACATCTGCTAAAAATATACACTTTCATATTGAAAATCAATGATGTTTGCCTCTTGGAGCCCTCTTGGGGCGCCTCCTCGAGGCCTCTTGGGGCGCCTCTTGGAAGCCTCTGGAGCCGTCTTGGAGCGTCTTGGGAAGGAGGGCGGTGGAGAACGAGGGAGCAGGAGAGAGGGAGGAGTGAGGACTAGGGAGAACGACAGAGGAGGAGGAGGCAAGAGGAGGAATAGGAGGAGGAGGAGGAGGAGGAGGAAGATGAGGCGGGAGAAGGCAGGATGCAGAAGGAAGGAGGAAGCGGCGGATAAGTTGGACACGTGGTACGAAAGGAATGGAGTAAGTTTTGGCTCCCGGGGCCCTTTTGGAAGGCCTCTTGGAGCCTTCTTGGGGCGTCTTGACGGCCTCGTGGCCCTTCTGGAGGCCATGTTGGGCCGTATCGGAGCGCTCCGGGGGCCCTCTCGGGGCGACCGGGAAGTCTCTTGGGCCATCTTGGGCGGACTGGGAGGCCCGGGGGCCGCCCGAGGAGCGTCCCAGGAAGCCCTCCTAGGCCCTCTTAGCGCTGTCCTCAGGCGTCCTGGGGCGTCCTTGGGCGCCTCCTGGGGCTGTCTGACAACTCGGACAGCCAAGGGATGAGATATCCTAAAAATGTACGTTTTACGAAGGGAATGGGGCCATTTTGGTTTCCCGGGGCGCTCTTGGGGGGCCTCTTGGAGGCCTCTTGGGGCGGTTTGATGGCCTCTTGTCCCTTCTGGAAGCGATCTTTGGCGGTCTTGAAGCGATCCTGGGCTTCTCTCGGCGCTCTTGGAGCCTTCTTTGGCGGACTGGGAGGCCCGGGGGCCGCCCGAGGAGCGTCCCGGGAAGCCTTCCTGTGCTGTCTTCGGGCTATCCTTGGGCGCCTCGTGGGGCTTTCGGACCGCTCCGACAGCCAAGGGAGCTGATATCCTAAAAATGTACGTTTTACGATCGGAATGGGGCCATTTTGGTCTCCCGGGGCGCTCTTGGGGGGCCTCTTGGAGGCCTCTTGGGGCGGTTTGATGGCCTCTTGGCCCTTCTGGAAGCGATCTTTTGCGGTCTTGAAGCGATCCTGGGCTTCTCTCGGCGCTCTTGGAGCCTTCTTGGGCGGACTGGGCAGCCCGGGGGCCGCCGGAGGAGCGTCCCGGGAGGCCCTCCTGGGCCGTCTTGGGGCTGTCCTCAGTCGTCCTGGAGCGTCCTTGGGCGCCTCGTGGGGCTTTCTGGCCGCTCCGACAGCTAAGGGAGCTGATATCGTAAAAATGTACGTTTTACGAAGGGAATGGGGCTATTTTGGTCTCCCGGGGCGCTCGTGGGGGGCCTCTTGAAGGCCTCTTGGGGCGGTTTGAGCGCCTCTTGACCCTTCTGGAAGCGATCTCTGGCGGTCTTGAAGCGATCCTGGGGTTCTCTCGGCGCTCCTGGAGCTCTCTTGGGCGGGCTGGAACGCGCGGGGGCCGCTGGAAGGGCGCCCCGGGAGAGGGCCGCACCCTATATACAAGGAAGGTTCCGGCCCGGGGCCCGGGGCTCGGGATCTCCCATATGTATATATATATATATATATATATATATATATATATATATATATACGCATGTACTAATAGTTCACGCGCCAAGGCTGGTCGCCGCGGCCCCGCGACTCATACTTCACGCGTCAAGGCCGGCCGCCGCGGCCCCGCGCCTGGGCGCCGCTCGAAACATTGCCACCGCCCACGAGCTTCCGTTGATAACACTGGTCGCATCCAATTGTTGCGCGGGGCACGCAGGGGCCCCGGGGCCCCAGGTGCGATTTTGATGGTCCCAGAGGGGGGGGGGGGGGGGGGGGGCTCATTTAGGACCCCCGCCCCCCTCCCCCCTCGTTGATCGATGAAATCCAAGATGGCCCCAAGAGAGCCTCCCAGGCCCTCGAGATCGCCCCGCGACTGCCTCGCTCCTCCTACCTGTCGAGCCTCCCTCGTGCATCCTCATCCTCCGCCTCCCCCCCCCCCGTCCTCATCCGTTTCCTCGCCACCATTGGCATCCCGATTATCCATCCTCCCCCTCACCCTCAGCATCCCCATCCGCATCATCATCCTCATCCTCATCATCATCACCACCATCACCTTACCATCATCATCAGTGTCCTCATCACCATCCGCATCATCATCATCCGTCCATGCCACATTCTTTCCCCCTCCTCCATCGCATATCCTTCTCCTCCCCCCCTCCTCCTCCTCCTCCTCCTCCTCCTCCTCCTCCTCCTTTCACTCCTCCTCTCATTTCTCCTCCTCCCTCGCGCGGCCGCGGCTGCCCCCTCTTTGCTCATTGTTTCTGTGCTACCCTAGCTGTCAAGCCTCAACTCGGCTGGGCGTCGTCTCTGGATGGGCTCGCGGGGAGACGCCAAGCGTCAACGCGGTCGAGACACTATGTCAACCAAGCCGGTACTGCTCGAGATCGCCTCCGCCCTCGTCGTCGCATTCACTGCTCGAGCGCGTCGCATGCCGTTCTCCAGCGAGTGCCCGTCGGAGCTTCCTGACCTCGCGGGCCGCGTACTTCTGCTCGGCCTTCTGGCGTTGCCAGCGCGCCCTCAGCCCTGTGGCGCCTCGCGTCGGCGGTGCAACCTGCGTCCGCGGTCTGATCTCGAAGCCGTCGATGATCGCCGCAGGCGCGTCCACCTGCTGAACTGCTTGAGCCGTCCCCCGACGGCGCTCGCGGCGCAACCTCTCCTTGCGCCATCCTCGGCGCCGCTGCGGGTTTGGGCCTCGATCGCCTGGATCTATATGGCCCGGGCTTCTACCGCCGCCGCCTGGACCTCGATTGCCGCCGCCTGGGCCACGATCGCCGGGGCCTTCGTCGCCGCCGCCGCCTGGACCTCGATCGCCTGGACCTCTATCGCCGCCGCCGCCTGGAACTCGATCGCCTCGACCACTCAAGGCGCGCCGCCTGGGCCTCGATCGCTGTAGCGGGGCGCGGCTGCTGCGACGGCGCCGCCTGGACCTCGATCGCCGCGGCGGGGCGCGGCTGCTGCGACGGCGCCGCCTGGGCCTCGATCGCCGCAGCGGGGAGCGACTGCTGCGGCTGCGCTCTGGGCCGCGGCTCCGCCACTGCGTTCCGGCCAGCCTGCCCATCGACTTCCCAGGGTTGGATGGGCCAAGCAGGCAGTGGGCGCCCAGGGGGGCTCCATTCGCACCTACCTGCACGGACCTCGAGCGCCGTGACCTCGATCGCCGCCGCCTAGGCGTCGATTCGATTTCCTTGACCCCGTCGAGGCGCGCCGCCTGGACCTCGACCGCCGCGTCGGGGCGCGGCTGCTGCTTCGTCGCCGCCTGGACCTCGATCGCCGCGGCGCCGCGCTGCTGCCGCGGCGGGGGCAAGGGCGGCGTCGCGGGATCCCTATTCGAACCCATGTGCGGCGTCAAGGGCGGCGACGCGGGCGCCAGGGCGTCCGCGCAGCGCTTCTAGGCGTCGACGGTGTCACGGCAATAGCAGCCACTGGTCTCCGGGCATCTCAGAAAAGCGAAAAGTTGTCCCGCGCATGTGATGCCTGAACAAATGTATGTCAGGAGCTCCGAGGAGGTCGCGTGCAGCATCTTGCAGGCGCGCCTGAGAAATTGCGTCGCAGGCATTCTTGGCACGACGCATCCTCTTCGCACGGCGCTTTCTGGCCTCGTGCAGGAGCCCCGGGGTGAGGCGCTGTTGTGCAACAGTGGCCGCTTCGCGCCGTCTTCCAGGGGGGCCCACCGCACGCGCGTGAAGGTGCAAGGACATATGCACGCGCGAAGCGCTTGGAAGAACAGCTCAACGACCGCGCGCACTAAGACCAATGTGCGCTTTGCATCCACTCCCAGCTTCCCGCTGGCTATGGCAATTCGCGCCGCCTCGCTCACCGCCCACTGCGTCGGTGAAGCTCGTGCCCGTCGGCTCAAGAGAGCGCGGGGCGCGCGCTGGAAACTCGGGGTGATCAGCTTTGGTTTAGCCGTCTTAGCATAGACGCCCATCACAAGCGCGGGCAACCACTTGTTGATCCAGTTCGGCGCCGTGGCAACCCGAGGCAGCTTCCGCGCCCCGATCGATTTAATCAATCATAGCACTGTCCAAGGCAAGCTCACCTTGCTCAGCCTCGGTCAGGTCGTCGAGGTCGGTATTGGTGATGAGTTCGCTACTGGCACCACGCACTTCACCTGTCCTGCATTTTTGATCATGCGTTCGTGGGATGTATACATCAATAATTACGTTTACTCGTTTCCCGTCCACTACTTGCCTGCATTCTTGCGATTCTATGAACTGCATGTTCGTCGTATCGTTTGGCGGCCCGGTGGAAGGCATCACCTCGCCCGGATTGGACACGGTCCCAATACCTTCCCTTTTTTTATTGCGTAACCATCTGATATTGGCCTTGACATGCTGGCTGGCGGTGGCGAGCTGCCACTGCATTTCTTCGTTGTCCTGAGCGTGACACATTATATCCCTGAGGTCCCGCCATTCACACAATAGCCTGGGTACCTCTTTGGGTTGCCTCTGGTGATCTTCTGAATGCCACTGGTTGCTGGTACACGTGTTCTGCCGCATATCGTAATACATTCACAAGTATATCATCCGCCGCCCCCGCACGTTTACGTCCGTCAGGTCGTTGTTCACGGAGCTGCTGCGCATCCACCTGCGCCATATCTTTCAATAGCTGGATAGGCTGCGTACGTCGCACCCATCTTTGCAGTAACGAATTCATGGCCACCACGCCGGTTGTTGTCCTATCTGTTGGGGTCGACTGTCTTGGCCCCATCGTGCAAGCACCCAAACCCGTTCTCAGCGGTACATGATACCACAATTAGCATGCACTCTGTACTTGCAACCGCCTCATAGATTTGTCCAGCGTGGTGCAGAATTCTACTCCCTGGTGCAAGCCAATCGGTAAACATGTGTAGTCCAGTGTCTTACCCTCCTGAACCGCATTGTAATACGTGCGTCCATCCTTGGCATGGCGTTGGCCATCGTCAGCTCATTCGCCTCAAGATTGGAAGTATGGAATTGGCCACACACCTGCAGCGCCATGAAGGCCGAACTCACCCATAGCCTCACTCGATTCCAAACCTGCATCCAAGTCCGTACAAACAGTCGGTGTCCATCTCGCGCCAACATTCTCATTGTGCCGCCATCACACCACACCAAGGCAACCAAACCGCAACCCAAAGGGCTGCGTGGCAAACTCATCGTTGGCCAGCCGGAAGAATGGCGCGAGATAAAATGGAGTGGCGGTGCGCGGATGGCGTGCTTCTGGCATCACCCCGATGCTTTGTGCCAAGTTTTGCCGGCCGGTCACAAAGGGCATGCAATGCATAGTGTGCGGCGGCTGCGCAGCGCAACTCGTCAGTATATTCCCCAACAGGGGTTGGCGCACGAGGGATTATCTCTTTGTCACCGACCTGGCAAATCTGATGGTTCATGCAGATGTCATCTGCATTGCCAGGAGAAATGCAGCCCATACGGCAAATCAGAATCGAACTAAACTGAACTCCTCCTCCCCTTCCTGCTGCTGCTGCTGATCCTCCCCCTCCTCCTCTTCCTCCTCCTCCTCCTCCTCCTTGAGCGCGCACCCTCCCGAATCTCACTCCCGACTATCGCCCGCCGCCCCGCGCGCCCGCTTGGGCCGCCCCGCGCTTCCGCGCGGCGCCGCCACCCGCCGCCCCCGTCCGCCGCAGCTGATACTCCCCCTCCTTCTCCGCTTTCTCTGCCTCCCGTGCCCTGACACGAGCCAGGACCCAGGAGCTGCGCGCTGGCCTGGAATAGCCCTTCATGGCCGCCAGCACGGGGGAGTTGGACCAGTAGCCGAGGCGGAAGCCTGGGGCACGGAGATCGGCCGCTCCAGTCGTGAGGAGGAGAAAGAGAGGGAGAAGGGGATCGAGGGGAGAGATGAGGAGTGGGGGCTGGGCGATGGAGAGAGGGAGCGGTAGGGTTTGGAATGAGAGAAAGAGAGAGGGAAGGAGGAAACGCGATATACATATAGGTATATGTGTGTACTAGAACCATCGCGCGCGTTTCGCGCAGCGCGCTCAAGTTCTAGCTAGGGTCATGATCATCGTCATCATTGTCAGACTCATCCCCGTCATCTTCATCGCCATCGTCATGGCCATGCTCACCTTCACCATCACCATCACAACAATCATCACTATCACCGTTATCATCAACATTGTGATCACCATCGCCATCACCGTCATCGTACTTTTCAACATCATCATCCGCATTCGCGGTCATCATCCCCGGCCCACTGCAGTCCCCTTACCCTTCTCCTCTTCCCGTTCTCCCTCTACCCATCATCTTGTACTCATCCTTTTCCTCAACGGTGTCTCCCTGAAATGGATCCCTCTTCCTTCACCTCCTTCTCCTCCTCCTCTTCCTCCTCCTTCTCCTCCTCCCTGTCTTCCTCGCTCTTCGGTGTGCCCTCTTCATCCTGCGCTCCCCTGCCCTCGTCCTCAGCATCCCTCCCCGAGCCAGAGAATCAGATAACAAGATAATCCTACAAGAACAGTGTCCCTCCTCCTCTTCCCCCTCCTCTTCCCCCTCTTCGTCCTCCTGATCTTCCTGCTCCTCCTCCTCCTCCTCCTGCTCCTCCTCCTCCTCCTCCTGCTCCTCCTCCTCCTCCTCCTGCTGCTCCTCCTCCTCCTCCTCCTTGTCCTCTTCCTCCTCCTCTCTTCTCTCAACGCACCCGATACACGGGTGCCTACTGGAACGCGTGCCGGGAGCCTTTTTGGAAGCATTGTGGCAGTCTCTGGAGCCTCTTCGGGCCTTCCTTTGGCATCATCAGGGGCCTTCGCTGGCCCGTGTGAGGGCCCCTTTCGGCCGTTCCGGGTCCCGCTTAGCTCGTCGTGGGGAGCTCAGCCCGTCTTGGGGCCCTCCTGGGGCCCTCTCCGACCATGTAGGAATCCTCTGGCGGCCCCCTCGGGCTTCCTGGCGGCTCTCTTGGGCCGTCTTGTAGCTCTTCTGTGCCGCTTGAAGCTCTCTTCAGCCCGTCTTGGAACCCTCTGTGGGGTCTCTGGGGCCGTCTGGGGCCCATTTTGGTAGCCTCTTGGGCCGTCGCGACCGCTGGTAGAACTGAAAAGCGAAACTCCCAGAAATATATGTTTTGTCCAACGGAAATGCTTGATGTTTGCCTTTGGAGTGCCTTCTCAGCGGCCTCTTGGACAGTCGTGGGGGGGCCTTTTTGGGCCTTGTGTGGCCCGTCTGGGAGCCCATCTCGGCTGTCCCAAGCCCCTCTTGGCATGTCATGGGTAGCTGAGCCGTCTTGGGGCCTAATGGAGCCCTCTCCGACCATGTAGGGATCCTCCGGGGGCTCCCTCGGGCGCCCTGGGGACTCTCTCGGGCTGTTTTGGAGCTCTCTTGTGCTGCTCGACGCCCTCTTGAAGCTGTATTGGAGCCCTCTTGGGGGCCTCATGGACCGTGTGGCGCCGATTTGGGGAGCCTTTGGGGCCGACGTGGCCGCCGATGGAACATAAGAAGCGAGTATCATAGAAATGTACGTTTTTCCATTGGGAATGCTAGTTTTTTGCACCTGGGAGCCTTCTCAGCGGCCTCCTGGACCGTCTTTAGGGAGTCCTGGTAGGCCTTTTTTGGACCCTCTGGGAGCTCAATTCGGCCATTCCGGGTCCTCTTCGCCCGTCATGGGGACATGAGCCCGTCTTGGGGCCCCCCTCTCCATACATGTAGGGATCCTCCGGTGGTGGCCTGCTTCGGGGCGGGCCTGGGCCGCCTCGGGATCCCTCTGGGCCTTCTCTGGGCGCGCTCTTGGGGCACGCTTGGGTTGTCTGGAGAGCATCCTGGGCCGTCTTGGGGCCCTCGTCGTGGCCTCGTGGGCCTTCTTGGAGCGATCTGAAGAGCCTCCGAGGCCGTGAGGGAGCGCTGGAAAGCGGGAAAAGCGAGAACGCCAAATTCCAAAACACTTGGAAAACGAGTGAATCTTGCCTTCCAGGGCCCTCTTGGGGAGCCTCTTGAGTCCGTCTTGGAGCGTGTTGGAGTCCTCGTCGGCTGTCTTGAGGGCATCTTGGGCGTCTTCGGGACCTCGTGGGACCGTCTTGGGCCCTCTCGGGACCCCCTTAGCCTGTCGTGGCCTGCTTCGGGGCGGGCTCGAGCCGCCTCGGGAGTTCTGGATCCCCCCCCGCAACCCCCGGTGGGCACCGATGGGGGGAACAGGCAGCGGCCCGCCCCCCCCCCCCGGGCCTACTCAGAGATAGAGAATCATGTTCCCGGGAAGCTTTCCCGGCGCATGATTTGTTCGGCTCTCTGAGAGGGGGGGCTCTGGGGGCTTACCGAGGGGCGCCTTTTGGCCTTGTCGGCAAGCCTGTTGGAAACATGGTTGGGGCGGTGGGCGGAAGCCGAAGGAATCATGTTCCCGGAAAGCTATCTGGGAAATACGCTTTACATAAGTGTCTTGGGGGCCCGCAGGGGGCTTCCCTGGGGGCCACTTGGGGGCCTATAGGGGCTTCCGGGGGGCCTCTTGGGAGCCTCACGGGGCTTCTTGGGAGCCTCTTGATGGCCTCCGGGGGCGTCCTAGGAGCCTCACAGGCCAGAGACCTTGAAATGTCGAGCTCTTCGGGCGCTCTTGGGTCGCTTTTGGGGCTCTCTTGGGGCGCTCTCGAGGCCCTCTTGGCTTATCTGGGGGGCCTCCTGGGCCGTCTCTGGGCTTTCTTGGGAGCCTCTTCGGCCGCCTTGGAGCGATCTAAAGGGCCTCTGATGCGGTCCGGAACCGTGGGGAGGCGGAACATCGGAGAGCGCAAGAATGCTTCAAACACCATTGGAGAATTGATGATTTTCGGCTTCTGGGGCCCTTTGGAGGGGCCTCTGGAGGCGCTCTTGGGGCGTTTTGGCGGCGTCGTCGGCCGTCCTGAGGCCATCTTCGGCGTGTCCGGGGCCTCTGGGAACTGTCTTTGGGCGTCCTCGGAAGCCGGAAATCATGTTCCCGGAGAGGCTTCCGGGAGCATGATTTCAAACGAGGCTCTCTTGGGCCTCCTGGAGGCCGTCTTGGGGGCCTCCTGGGCCAGCTTTGCGGCCTCTTGGGCCGTCTTGGGAGGTTCTGTCAGTCCCAAGGGACGATCCTTTTGGGCCGTCTTGGGCCCTCCGGGGTCTCTCTTGGGCTGTCTTGGAGGTCCTCGGGGGCGTCTGGGGCACTGCGAAGACGAAGCAAGAGAGTATGCTGAAAACGTACGTTTTACGATGGGAATGGGCCGATGGTTGCCTCTTGAAGGCCCTCTTGGGGCCCTCTTCGGCCATCTTCAAGCCATCTCGGGCCCTCTTGGGCCGCGCTGAGGCTGTCTTGTGGGCCTCTCGGGCGTCCTGGGAACCCGGAAATCATGTTCCCGGAGAGGCTTCCGGGAACATGACTTCGAAGCTCTCTTGGGCCTCCCTGAGGCCGTCTTGGGGGCCTCCTGGGCCGGCTTCGGGGCTTCTTGGGCCGTCTTGGGGGGTTCCTTGAGCTCCAGGGGACGATCTTTTTGGGCCGTCTTGGGCCCTCGAGGGTCTCTCTTGGGCCGTCTTGGGGCTCCTCGGGGGCGTCTGGGGCACTATGAAGACGAAGCAAGGGAGTATGCTGAAAACGTACGTTTTACAATGGGAATGGGCCGATGGTTGCCTCTTGAAGGCCCTCTTGGGGCCCTCTTCGGCCATCTTCAAGCCGTCTCGGGCCCTCTGGGGCCTCGCTGAGGCTGTCTTGTGGGCCTCTCGGGCGTCCTGGGAACCTGGAAATCATGTTCCCGGAGAGGCTTCCGGGAACATGATTTCGAAGCTCTCTTGGGCCTCCCTGAGGCCGTCTTGGTGGCCTCCTGGGCCGGCTTCGGGGCCCCAGCGAAGGGGGAGTGGAAGGCGGGAGGGCGAGGATGCACCTGCGCGAACAAAGGTGCGCGGTCAGATCGCTCAAGCCCGAAAGCGGGCCAGCCCGATGCTCCCAGAACGCGTCTTCTGGTCAAGGATTTCCGCCGTAGACGCGATCCAGTCTGCAAGCGCCGAGCGCGACGTCGCCAATCGTCGCGCGAAGTCGGCCTGAGGGGCCTCGACGAAACCCCCGTATAGGTCCACGGACTTCCCTGGCAAGATGACGCCTCCACGCGGAAAACCCCAGTCGCCAGCGAGACAAATAAGGCCGGCAGCCACTGCAGGAACAGCGCCTCAGACGAATAAGGGCTCCGTGGACAGCGCGGAAAATGACGCAAGGGCGCATGAGAACATTGGCCGAACAGAAACGCCCAGATTCACCGGATAGCTTGACAATCAGACCCCGAGCCATCTCCAGAATCCGCGCTGCCCGAAAGTGCTTCATCAAGGCTTTCGAGAAAAAGTCGATCACGCAGCCAGCGGCGCGGGGGGGCAGAAGACGCCGAAATGGGCGCGAGAGACGAAGTCGCGACGAAACGCATTTAAGTCCTCAAGGGCCCCATGAGCCTCCTGCATGTCTATGATATGATAACGCCCGACTGCAGGCCGAAGCTTGTTACGCGTTGGACTCTGACGCCTACGATTCGCAAGAATACTGCCCAACAGCGCTCGCGCTCCACGAGGCCGCGGCGAACGAATTCAGGACTTTGAAAAGAAAGCAACAAGCACTGTGAGTTGGAGAATCACAAATGGGCTACACAGCCGAGAAGCGGGGGGAGAAGGAGGACGAGGGGGGGAAGAAGGGAGATGCTGCAGCAAGCGCCTAGCCTTCACTGGACGAGCCCCTCCAGCGGCGCCCCGCGTTGGACGGACATCGTAAACCAAACCCGACGTGGCAGATCCATCTGATGCCGACTCCTGCGCGGCGGTTTCCTAGCGCCGCTTGGTCACCAGCGAAGTCACGCGCCCGCTGATGAGATCGATGAACGGTTCCTCGGTGAACGGTTTCTCGAGGCCGGCTGCCTCCATGTAGGGAAGAAGGGTGATAACGAAGGCGCTCTCGAGCTCGGTGATTTTGACCCGGGCAGAGTTGGGCAGGTGGAGGTCGCCAGAGAATGGGTTGGATCCGAGCTTCATCGAGTGAACGGGGATCTTCGTAGTCTTCAGCTCGTCCACCACAACCTGCAAACACCGCTGCAGAGCAAAGGCACGGCGACGAAAAGCTGAGGCTGGCCCCAACCACCGCGCCGAGAGATAACCTCAATCAACATCGGGCCGGTCCATGTGAGAAGCTTCGGGCCGGCACGAGTGGCAGCGTGGAACAACTGCGCGTCCTCCTCGGCGTCGGACTGAATGTTGAAGCTGTACTTGTAGTTCTGGGCCTGCACACGACATTTGGACGCACATTCGGGAGCAATTGCCTGCCGTCTTGATTTCCGAGATCGAAGATTGGAACGTGGACCTCATCAACTCTTGGGTTCTCCGGGAAGCCGCAAATCCGAGTGTTTTTTGCTGCAGCGATTGTCCTCATCAGCAGGGGGCGGGCGCGAACCAGCACGAGGGGACTGCGCGCGCGCGGGATCCCCAGGATGACCACGGATCGCTGCGGGACGAACCAGTACTGGAGGCCGCCGTGGGCTCCATCCTCGCCTCGAGCAGGGCCACACGGGCCGCGAGAGCAGCGTTGACACCAGGAACAAGTAGAGGATGAGGACATCTAATTTCTTCAGTTTTCCAGATCTGGCATCAACGCTCATGCCGCAACCGTCGCCATCCAGCCACCAGCTGGGCAGCCTGTCGGTCCACGACAGCACGAAGATCATGCATCAGCTGCGACTGCTCCTCTGTGCGGCTCGTCATGGTCGTGTCTAGACGCTTGACCGCGATAGTGTTGTCCAAGAGCATGTTGCCGAGCTCATTCATGCGAAGCTGAAGAGGCTGGAACTGATCGGCGAGGAAGAATCGCATCAACTTTTAAGGAGAAGGTAGGGAAGGAGTGGCGTAAGGAGTGGCCGCAAGGAACACGATGCGGTGCAGAACGTATGTTGCTGCCCCGCGAGGGCTCACAGCAAGGATCGTGTCTGAAGGTCGCTGTTGGCCAGGGGCCCTAAGCCAGACCTCGCGGCTGCGACTCAGCTCTGGCTGCCGAGGTCCAGCGTTTAGAACTTGAGCCAAGGTGGCCACGGACGAGGGAGAACTGAAGGAGGAGACTAGTGGAAACCCAAGACTGAACAACGCCGCTAGATTAAAACATTCCTCCAAGGTCCGTCTTCATAGGACCCCACAAGGGTTAATTTCCACCGAGAGAAATGCCACGTTGGGTGACAAACCGTTTCCAAATCCTGAAGCTTGCTGGAGCACCTTTCTCGGAGCTTCAACGTCACGCATGAATATGACTGTTGTGCCTTGACGACCCTGAATCATGACAGAACACGATTCCTGGAACTTCAACACCACGAATCAACGTAATCGTTGCACCCAGACTACCCTGAACCATTCCAAAACACTATCTCCGTAACGCTAGCCATGGTAAGCACTGAAGATCCTGCAAAATTTTAGCACGAGTGCGAGCGGCGCTAATAAGGGACCACATGTGAACCCTACCCCTACCCCCCACGACTTCTGAGGGGGAGGGTGGGGTTCATATCGCTTGGGAGCTCCCGAACGAAGTGAACCCCACCCTTTCCCTCAGAAATCGTGGGGGGTATGGGGTAGGGTTCGCATGTGGCCCAGCAGCTAAGGCGAGAACCACATTTTGAAGAGGAGCCAGCCTCCATCCGTGCAGCTCTCGCCATGTCGAAAACGAATGTGCGCGGCGCTAGAGCGAGACACACAGTTTGAAAACGGCCCGCCCTCAACTGAGTGAAGCTCTTGCAGTCATTGTAAAAAGAACGCGCGCGGCGCTGAAGCGAGAGCCACCTTTGGAAGCGGCCCCTGCCCTCCATCTATGAAACGGCCACATGTTAAGCTTTCTTTCTTTCGGACTGCCGCTGGCCCTACCGGGCGCGTGAAAGGAAAATCTGCGTGGTTCCTGCCATGACACTGCGTCGAGCTCATAGCGACCCCGGGGGCCTGTGCCTGGGTCGAGGGACGTTTCTGCGATTACAGACGCACAAGAATACTGAATCAACCAGCTGGCAAAGAGGAGGAAGAGAAAGAGGGACAGGCAATCAACATGGACAAAAAAAATGCTACAAACAATCACACATCTTTGGCGAGGTACTTGCAAAATGCACATAATGCTGCGTCTACAGCTAACGTCTCCGCTTCGAACGCAGACCGAATGTTCGTCACCACCTCCCCCTTCAGCGCTAGCTCCTCGTAGTGGACTTCGTGTCCGTCAACGCCCTGAGCCCCATAGATTGCATAGCCGATCCCCGCCAACCGGTGACTATCATAATGCAGACCGCGAAGGCCTCCATCCACGCATATTTTCATAGCCCCACTGGAAACGTATGTGTGCAGTGCCTCCGGGCTCTCCCAGTGGAGATGTTGACGCGTGTCCATCGCTGCGTTCACGAGGTAGTCGGGCACTGTGTTCATGTCCCTGGGGGCCCAATTGACGTAGGAATCGATATCCCGTCTTGGATTCCACCCAGCCCGTTCCAACGCGAACAACTTGGCGCAGATCCTCCTGAACGCCAACTCCAGTTCTGGAGCTCGTAATACCGAGTGCCCGTTGACGACGTCAGCTACCCCCAAGCCGTCGACCTGGATCCAGAGGCGCTTGCTCCACGAATCCCATTTGAGGTCCATAGGGTGGGGAGGCAATGTAGGTGTAACTCGAGGGCGAAGTCCGGCAGGAGCGCGAGGTAGCCAAGTAGACCTGGGCCCTGGATTCTCAACAGGAGGGGCAATTGCATAATGAGAACAAGCCCGTCGGATGAAGTCTGGCGCCCGTTGAAGCCATGATGCCCGAGTCCGGCATTCGTCTCTCTGTCTACGCCAATCGACGCCCAAGATTTCGCACAATGGATCTTCCCATGCGGTTCGATGGCCGCTGTGCGCATGAAGGAGCCCTTCGGCCTTGCGCTTCTGGTAAGAACAAAACGATCGAAGCGTCTCCCACCAAATCTGGCTACGATACTCCCGGGTCGCTCTGAGAGGGTTCATTTCGAAGTCGAGGCCCGTGAGCTTCTCGTCCCACGCGGATGCGTAAATGGAGCGCAAGACCCGGTGAGTTGCACACTGCTCGCCTGCGTGTGACATCCATTCTCGTATCATCCTCGCCGAACGTTGGTTGTAGGCGCAGGCGCCCTCCCCAGGGCGGCGGCGAATAGGGAGCAACTGTCGTAACCGATTGTTCTCCCAACGCTGCAAGCCGATGAGAATTTCTGAAGAAATATGCCACGATCCCGATCCAAGTAAAGCGGACGTCGCTCCAGAAACTGCCCAGGCGCGTAGTTTCGGAAGAACTGGACCTGGAATGCGGAGGACAGGTTTGTGTTTGTAGAAAATCTTATCGGCCATTGTTTGCCGATGCTGTACGCTGCCCTGTGTGCTCCCCACTCTGTCGAAGAACTCGCCCAAAAGAACTGTATTCGACACGATGTCGTAACGCATGTCCTCGCCGCGTTGCTCCACGGAGAACTCATAATGAAAATCATCTGCGAAAGGCCCACCAGGAAGAATTTCCAAGGACGACGGTTTCCAGAACAAGTCATGTTGCTTGAATCGATCTGACATTTCCTGGATCATCGTGTTCATCGTTACTTGATCGGTAGCAAATATAATGATGTTGTCGCACCATACAGCATGATGAACGTAGTGGACGCCACTGGCGCCGTCCAGATCAAATCCGAAGCCACGCTGAGTCCAAGACGAAACCAAAGGCTCCATCAACCAAGTAAGGAGCGCGGTCCACTCGTCTGGTGTCTCTACGCCGCCCTGCTTGCCGCCCTTGCTGTAGTCGAATGGGTCCGTGGTCCCGATGCCTGGGAGCTCGATGGTCGCTCGGAGGCCCGTCAGTTCGCGAAGATGTGCTGCAGCCAGTCCGGATCATAAATGGTGGGGAATCCTCAAGCGAAACGCCCGGCCCGACCTTCCGACTGGCCTCGGAGTGCGACAGAGAGGAGTCCCTCATAAGTAAAAAACATGGAAACATGGAACAACAGCAGCAGCAGCAGCAGTGAAGAGCAACAAGAGAAGGAACAGCATCATGAGGTGCAGCGACACCAAAAGCTGCAGGAACAGAAAGCGTGACTGGTCGCCTATTCCCTCCATGTGTTCCTGCACCTCATGTGGGAGGAGACGGATCAGCAACAGGAGAGGCAAGGAGGACGGGCCCTCTAAGGGCCTCCCGAAAGTCCAAGGGGGGTCTTCTCGGGAAGCTTCCCCAGAGTGTCCTGGGGAACCCTGGTACTTTCTCTTCTGGTCATCGCGTCATGACACCCCTCCGCCGCCTACTCCACCTCCGCTGCCCACTCCTCCTGCCCCCCGTATTGGTCGTGGTCCTCCGCCCTCGTCCTCTCCCCGTCTTCCAACAACTGCACCCGTATCACCTCAACCTCCTCGTCCTCGTCCTCGTTCACTAGTATCCACCTCCCCCTGCTGTTGCCGATCTCCCAAAGTCCTCGTCATGGTCGAGGTGCTCCTCCTCCTCCGCTGTCTCCATTTTCTCCTCCTCGTAGTCCACCGCAAGGAATCCCCTCGTTGTCGTCGTCCACGTCGACATCGGTGTCGTCCACATCGTCGTCGCCCCCGACGTCACCCATGCCCAAGGCGGCCTAACGTCTTGCTCTCCTCGGTCCTCGCGGACAGGGGCCGGGCGCCGCGGGGAGCGTTGATCCAACGCATCGGGATCCTTCTCCTCCCCCTCTCCTCCTCCTCGTCCTCCGCTTCGGCTACTCAAAATCCATCCCCTCCAAAGCGTTTGAAACGTGTGTGCGGTCATAAACTACCATGCTTGCCCAGTCCGAAAGACGATCACATCGGGAAATGTGAATGACTGCAACAATCGTGCAACACCTATCTTTGCCAAGGACCCAGCCATGAGCGAGGGGTGCGCGGAAATGGGGTGTGGAACCGCATGCGGACCCTGCCACTGGGGCCTTCGGTGGAGCCCTCCCTCTACGGGCCGCGAAACCTATGAGGTTGTGCGCCGACATGGGGCATGGAATCGAATGCAGACCCTGCCGCTGATGCCTTTGGTGGGAACCCATATGGAGCCACGAACCGTGAAGGGTGCGCCGAAATGGGGGGCGGAACCGCATGCGGACCATGCCATTGCTGCCTTGGGTGTGGTTCCCTATGGTGCCACTACGCGTGTACGGGGTGCGCCGACATGGGGGGTGGAACTGCATGCGGGCCGACCCGACCGGAGGTGCCTTCGGTGGAGCTCCATACGGGGCAACGAACCGTGTGAGGGTTGCGCCAAAAAACTTGAGGTGGAACCGCAAGCGGACCCTGCCGCTGGGGCCTTCGATGGAGCTCCCTACAGGGCCACGAAATGTGAGCTGGGTGCCCCGAAATCGGGAGTGGAACTGGATGCGGACTCTACCAATGGCGCCTTCGGTGGAGCTCCCCATGGGGCCATGAACCGTGTAAGGGGTGCGCCGAAATGGGGGGTGGAACTGCATAACGAAGAGTGTGAGGTGCCGACACAAAAACGCGCGGACGGCAGATACTGGGATGGAAAGAAGGCGGAGAAAGCGGGAGGAGGAAAACGAGGTGGAACGCGGCTCTGCGGATTAAGAACGAGAACCTAACAGCACAAGATGGTTGGGACATGTTGCGCAGAGCCAGAAGACCATATCCAGCCAAAGGGACAGCAGGCGGCTGTGAAGAAAACTGTTGGACCGACCAACTGTGGCATACAGAAATCTGAAGCGAGCGAGTGGGAACCGCATCCTTCCTATCCTGAACACACATCCCGAAATAGACCGCAAAATACGTGCAACACGTTGCGGCGGCAAAACTGTGCTTGCGCTGTGCAAGGACAATGAGCTTCGAGGATGTCGCGAAGACTGGGGTAAGTGAAAGTTAGCGTAGCTGGTATACCCAATGTGGCTACTGAGCACAGGTCGGCATATCACCTGAACGTGTAGTGCAGTTACGTGGTGCCGCCTGCTGTGCTCGAAATGCACCCATGGCTGTGAGGAGGGCTGGATGAAGAACCTGGTGTGCGGCTGACTCAGGGCTGGCACTAACAACAGTCGAAGCATAATTGAGGTCACCGTCCGCGTGAGCTTCGAGGAACGTCGCAGAGGGGAGCACAAATAAGATGAAGCATTGGAGCTACCAGACTTCCTGTAAGTAGCGCGGCTGCTCAGGTGGCTTGCGGCTGGCTCTTTTAGGTCTGTGAAACAAATAGCGGAGGCTGTCTCTCCATGTGCATGCCCATGTCCGTCGGGTACTTCAAAAAGGGTGCGATAGCGAGGGCACGTCCACGCTGTGAGAAGGCTGTGGTAACAATGCGACCATGTCGCGTGTCATTGCTGCAGATGGTCTAGAAACGTAAATGGGATGCTGCCCTCGGGAAGTTCCATCACAATGGATGATGGTGGTGGCGGCTTTCTTGAAGCTGGTGGCTTCACTTTGGTTGTTGGCGAAACTTGTGATTGTGGTGCTACTACTGGTTCTGGATGCTGTGCTGTCGTCGCAGCTGGCGTCGAGCCGCTGTGAGCGATCATTCGCCTGGCGGGGGTCTGCGGCGGTGGCAAGAGGAGGCAGGGTCTTTGTAGTGCGGTCTTGTGCACGGCTCTGTGACAATCTGGGCTTTTGGGGTAGCGCTTGTCTGCTGTACCGTTGTATCGTATGTTTGCGACCTGGCGCCTGCTTAGAAGGACTGGTCTCAGGGGGCTGATGAAGGTCTTAGGCGGGCTGTAGGGGCGTCGAGACCATGTCGGGCCTGTAGCTGATGATTGGGATCTGGTATGGCGATGGGTCGTGTATGGAGCGAAAATTGGTCTGAGTAGCAGTTGTAGGAGCCCCCTCACCCAAAAGCAATGTTCTCTGTAGCTGTAAAGCCGAATCCGATTTCAAAAAGCGTCCGGTCGATGTGAAGTCACCAACCGAGTGGGAAAATGCCACTGGATACCGCCTGTGCGACGTATTCCGAGGTACATGTTGAAAACAAAGATATCAGCACGGCGAGTTTCGAAAGCAGGCATTGGGCCGCGACACCCTCGAAGTCGTGAGAACATCGAGTAGGAGATCGACTACACAATTGATTCAACGATCGTCGGATCCACAACAAATGCGTAGGAAATTCTAAGCTTTGCGAACATACCACGTACTTGTGTGCAGACTCGACGATGTAACCAATTCTGGGATAAATCCTTCTGTAGTCGATCCCCTACTCGAGAAGTAAACAACCAGGCCAGAAGCGTGAAACCATGATCTCGGCTGCCTCAGGGGCAAGCTGCGAAGCCTGCGCAGCCGCAAACACGCGGCCGCAGCCACCGAGGAAATATGGCACAGTCGACCTTGCCACAAACCTCGCGGGGCAGGAGGATCAGAATAGGTTCAGAGCTCCAGAAGAAGCTCAAGTCTTGGTCAGCTCCGAGCTGAAACTAGGCTCGGAGGAGAAACCCAATAGCATCAGCAGTGCTTCGCGCTGGCTCCACGGACGTCTTGATCATCGTGTGTACGGCCTCTCCAGCCTCTCGAGGGCCGCGAAGGCCAGCAGGGCCGCTCTCGCTAATGGTCTCGCTGTGCGCGTTGCTGCCGCCGACCTTCCCACTGTCATGATTGGTGACTGGAATGCCCCGCCAGACGATGACGACGACGACGACGACGACGACGACGACGACGACGACGACGACGACGACTATTCCTCCCTAGCGGAATTTACCATCGACCACCGCGTTGTGGGCCACCCAGATGCTCCCACGCATACCAGCGGCAGGTGCATCGACTACTCACGCAGCCGCAGTTTTAGGGCACTCGCCGCCAAGCTCGGTCCACCTGTCTCGGACGAGTTCTCCACCAGAAGCCTGTCCGACAACGATCAGCAATGCGTGGAGTTCGCCGTGGGCGCCGACGCCGACGTCACCTCCCTACGTCGCCACCACCCGCTGGCCCCTCCCGCCTTCAAAGCCCTGTGGTTGGAGGCATGGGAACGCGCGGCCCCACCACAGGTCTTGCCGAGTCGACGGCCGGGCACGAGCCGAACGCCTATTGGCAGGCTTGGTCGAACGCTATGGAGCTCAGCGCCGGCGTCCCCCGGCGTTGTCTCTCCAGGTCCGACGGCGGCGACGTGTGACAGTGGACCAAAGTGTGGAAGTCTGCCGTAGACCACGCCAACACCGAGGAGCACCGGCAGCCAGTCACAGAATGGCGGCTCCGTCGCATCTGCCGGCGCCACATGCAGCACGGCAGCATCCAGAGCGAGGACGCCGCACTCAGCGCCTCCCTCGCCAGGAGCCTCGGCCCCTTGGTCTCCGACAGCCACCTCCCCCACCCAGCCTCCTACGACGACGCTGTCTGTACTGATCGCGGGGCCATTCAGATCCTCGAGGAGGAGGTCATCAAGTCCCGCTTGAACGAGTGGAGACACCAACAGAAGCATGTTGTCATGGCGTCAGCTTACCTCTACGTCCGCAACGCAGCCAACGTCCCCCCCGTGGCCGCAACCGATCCCAGCTCGGGCCGGCTCTCCGGGGGATGTGCCGCCGCCAATGCCGCCACCATGGCCACAGCCAAGCGCGCCTGGGACGCCAAGATGGTAGCCCCTCCCGACACATCCAGCCTGGACCAGTACTTTGCCGAGGCCGCGAGACACGTGGCCCCGGTCTGACCGTGCGTGGAGTGCGGCGGTGTGCGGCACTTCGAGTGGAGCCGGTTCACCGTGAACGGCCTCAAGGCGGCAGCACGTGGTTGACGGGGCAACGCAGCAGGGCGCACGGACTACGACGCCGACTTCCTGCTCTCTCCATGCCCACGCCTGCATGGCAGCACCTGGCGGACCTCCCCGACATGACCATGGACACGGGCACCTGGCCAAACGCGCTCCGCGTGCAGAACGTGACCTTCATTTCGAAGATCTCCTCGCAGGACTTGTGCCCGATCGCCGTCATCCCCGTCGTAACGCGCACCCTGTCGCGGTACTTTGTTCAACATTGCCTTTTCTGGACCACCCAAATCCAATCTACAGACGCGGTCGGGCACTGCTCCGCTTTGAGTCCGCCGTCGCTGCTCGCATAGCCGACAACCTCCCGACAGTGGCGCGCACCCGCGGTCTGGCCAACTGCTACAAACACTTCGACCCGTCCCTGGCGGAGCGACCGGCTGTTCTGCACGGCATGCCCGACACCTACGCCCATTTCCTCTTCTCCGCGAACGTGGACAAGCCCACAATTCTCCGTGGTGGAGAGTACGCCATGCGCGTCCCACCGCCAGACAACGATATAGCACAGGGCGATCCGAGCTCCCCGCTGAGAGCGGCCGTGGTCGCCGCCACGCACAAGGCAATCTTGAGGAGCACGGTCGACGTCCTGATATATTTCGACACGTACGTCGATGACAGGACGGCCCTGACCAACTCTCTGGAGGCAGACCGTCTCTATACCCAAGGAGTCGCACGACTGGACCACCTCACGGGACAGCACGAGGATCCCTAGACGGGCTCTATGGCGGCGGTTTTCCTTGCCGACGGCACCAAACACTCCGCCAGCACCATCCTGGGCACCATCAGCAGCGCCAACAACCACATCGACACCGATGTCGAGGTACTGGGTACCGTCTTCGACCTTACAGGCTCTCGCAAGCCCCGCAGCGGCCAGCGCACGGAACGGAGGGCAGGGGAACTACGGGACCGACTCAAACGCATCGCCGGGATCACCAGAGCTGCCGGGCTCAGTGCCTGCAGGCGCATGGCCATGGTACGAGCAACTATGTCGCTGTGGCGCTGGGACGCCCCGTGGGTCATGGCCGACGACACGGACCTCCATAGCATGCGCTACGAGCTACGGCATCGAAACGACCATCACTGGGAGACAACGATACCCGGCATGTAAGCACGGCGGTGCTTTCTGGCGCACCACGGACAAAGGCTGGCTCGTGGAGCCGTTTGCGGTGCAATTCGCGGTTCTCGTCCGGGGCCTCGTGGATGCGGGCTGCGGGCTGCCGTGAGGACTCCGCGAACACCATGGAGCGAACCTGGACGCACCTGCACCAGCAGAGGCAGCACGGAGACCCCGCGGACGGATCGTGGAGCCACCGCCTGGCTGCCCAGATCAGGCACGTCGTCTCGAGTTTCTGGCAGCTCACAGACAGCCCATGGAAGTTCAACTTCGATAATCAAGCCTTCGATGTCCGACTCCTTCGCCAAAAGCACCTGGACCACTACGTGCGCCAAGCATGGCGGGCATGGATTTGCTAGTGATTGTTTTTCGGTGGTGCAATCTGATACCGAATGGATTCCGCCAAGGTTCTCGAGAGCCGTCAGACGTGCAAGACAGAAGCCAGAATACAAAAATCCGCTCCCCGTTAGGGGATAGAAGGAGGTGAAAGGTCTGTGCACTATGTACACAGGTCCAGGGTGGCCGAGGGCGGGCAAGCTTGAGCCCAGGCAGTTATGGAAACGGGTGATAACTGCAGGGGTGCAACAGACTAACCACTCATAGCAAGACCGTGCATCGCACAACCATGCTAGTGATTGTTTTTCGGTGGTGCAATCTGATACCGAATGGATTCCGCCAAGGTTCTCGAGAGCCGTCAGACGTGCAAGACAGAAGCCAGAATACAAAAATCCAGACCCTTTGGCATAGTCGAAGTTCTCAGCGCAGCGGTACCCAGACCATTGCCGTACGGAGGTGCGGGAAGGCGTCAACCTTGATATAGTGCGAGAAAGCCTCGAAGAAACGAAGAACGCAGCACTGCACATATTACAAGTCGAGTAGGATCTTAGCGAGGAACTTTGCCAGACGATAAGGATATTGGGCGGCCCTCGAGGTCATCGTTTTACCCTCCAGAATCAAATGTTTATGACCAGGACGGAACGAGCAGAAACCATGCTTCCCGTGGCATCCGAGGCGATCCGGGAAAATGATAGCCAGGTTGCCTGACTCGGTGGGGCAGCCGATGACAATCCGCGTGGATTTCCTCCAATGAGCACCGAAAGCGCACTGATGCAGGTTTATAGCCCACGAGTGCGGAAGAACATGAGCAGCCACATTAACTTGCCGCCACAAGTACGAGCCCATTGGATTCTCCATAGCATAAGGGATCTTGGAATAAACGCACAACCGAATGATGTAGACTGCGACAGATAAACATAAGTTTCCAATCTTTACTGTTTCACGATCATGGGCTCGCAATCGTGGTAGGCCCTGAGGAAATTTGGCACTCCTGACGGGGTACCTGTTCCGGGCCAGCGAGAAGGACGCGCACGGAGGCGCAATCATCACAGCACGAATGAGACCACGGCGAAAATGATCCGCGATGATGCGGAGGTTAGCAGCACTGCACACATCCTGATCAGCACCCTGCCGAAGGTCTAAGCTGATGGCAGGTACCCCCAGCTTGCGAGCCCACGCGGCGACCCCTCCACCACCGGCGAAGAGATCCAGGAGATACGGAGCCTTCTGCGCCTTGAGCACGGCGCAGGCGGCGGCCTTGCTCAGGCCGTGGGGCGCTGGGATGCTGGAACGGGTGCGGGGCGGCCGTGAAGGATGACATCCTCCATCGCCCTCAGAGCAGCCACGCAGAACGACTTCGTGAGCTCCGACAGGCCTTCCCACGACTCGTTCAGCCTGCCCGCCTTCTCGTAGCGCTTGACCGAGGTGAGTGTGGCCCAGCGCCCGCGCTTCTGGACCTCCTCTTGAGTCCGGCGGTTCGAGGCCCTGTCCAGGCTTGCCCCGGAGTGTCTCCCCTGGTAGGGCACCGCGTCGACCCCGATGTTGTGAGCCGCCCGCCTGAACAGCGCCAAGAACTGCGGGTAGGTCAGGCCGAGCAGCGGCTGAGACGACCCTCGATCGCGAAGGGCCCGGTAGATGTGATGCATCCAGGCCATCCTTCCTGAATCGATCGGGATCGAGTCGTCCGACGACCCCGTCTTGCTGCGCGCCGTGCCGCTCTCCGGGAAGAGGAGCAGCACCCAGTTGTCCACGGCGTGGCTGCAAGGCGGCAGGAACGAGTTCGACGTCAGCCCCAGCATCTCGCCGGGTCGAAGATAGCACTCCACCAGGATGAGCACCATCACCCCGGCGAGAGAAGCGCCCAGCCTGGTCATCTCGACCGCGATGCCCGCCCATATCGCGAACACCAAGGGCTTCCGCGATCTTGATGGGCTGAGCCGCTTCCAACCTTTGAGAGTACGAAGGGCACGTGGCACGTAGAGGCCACCCGACTTCCCATAGTCCGGGTGGAAGAACATCATCGCAGCAATGAGCTTCTCTCCACGCCAGCTCTTGACCCCCTCGAGGAAGAGCTTGTTCATGTACTCGACCAACTTCACGTCCAGCACGGCCGACGCGGGCATGGCTGTCAGCAAGAAGCCTGCCCAGGCACAGAACGCGAGGGCGCACTCTCGGTAGGTCTCCAGCGACCTGGCCCCCACCGAGCGCTTCTCCAAGTAGCTCAGCCCCGTGTTGTGGCCGTGCCTCCAGATGTCGCCGCCGTGGGCCTGGATGGCCCTGCGGACGCGAGCCTTGCCCCGAAGCTCGAGGTTCCGGCGCGAGGCGGTCACCACCCGCCGCTCCTCCACGTCGCTGCTCTCGTAGCTCTGTGAGGCGCCCGCGTCCACGGCCGCCGCGGGGACGCCGGCGCTTGCTGGAGTCAGCTTGCCCGCCGGCGTCTCGAGGAAGGCCTCCACGGTGTCCGTCTGCGCCGGGCAGTGCGGCGGGGCGGCAGCCACGAGCCTCGCATCCAGGCCCTGGGACGCGTCCAGCACACGCGCTCGCCTCGCCGGCGGGGCCGCCGCAGAGCTGCTCGCGCTCGCCCCCGGGCTCAGGGTGCGCGCTCTGCGAGGCGCATTCGCCGCCGGCTCCTGCAGGGAGCCCGCGGCCGGCGCCTGCGGCGGCAGGCTGCCGCGCTGCAGCGTCCGCTGGCGGCCCGGCGAGGCCGGCTGGGCCCCCTCCATCGCACTGCCGCGAGGAGCCTGAGGACACGGGACCCGAGGCCTGGTTTGAGCCTAAATGGGATACGAGGGTCTTGGAGCTGTCATATTCTGGATCAAACTTCCGACTGCCTTCATCGCCAGAGTTGAACTCGCTTGGTATCCATCGGACAACAAATCTGATGTTTCTCGCCAGACAGAGCGCAGCAAAACGTCGGACCTGAATTAGCAGCCGAAAATCCCTGGACCTGAAACGACAAAAACAGAGCACTACCGAGAGATTGTCCCCCAGTAGGAGGACGCGGCAGTCTTTGACTGGCTGAGAATGGGCCGCACGAGAGGCAGCCTTCACCAGTGCTCTGGCCTCAAGCCTCAGAATATCGTCAGCAAAAACCCAGCGATCTGCCATCACGGTCTTCCAGTGGGAATCGTGAAGCAGCTCATGCGGGACCTCGGGGAACCCCGGGTCGCACTCCCAGCGCTCGCTGTTGAGGATGTCCAGCAGCTCGGAGTCGAGCCGCCTCGGCGCCCCCTCGGCGTCGCGGACAACCTCGCCCGTCTCTGAGTTCAAAAGAAACCCGGCGCTCTCGAAGGCGTGCTGACGAGCCAGACCAGCGCCCAAACGCCACCGACTCAGCTCCGAGATGCGGCCGACCAGAGCCACCTGGGCAGAGTCGAACTCCGCATCTGCGACGCCGTATCCATAAAGGCTGGCGTCCGACGAGTAAACGAAAGGCATCCAGTCGCGGTCCCAGCGAGCCTCGAGCATCACCATCAATCCCAAGAAACACTCCAGTTCCTCTCGAACAGTAGGCCAAAGGACTGAAAAGGTGTGATAGCTGCTCGTCACGAAAGCATACACTGCGTGAAAGATAGACAGCAGCTCGCGCCGAACCAAGGCTATGAACGTCATGTGGCCCAGCACCATCTCAAGCTGCCACCCGGCAACCTTGCGCTGCCTGAGGAGACATCGCAGGCCCTTCCGCACGGCTGCGAACCTCTCGTCCGTAGGCCGCGTGCAGAGCCTTGCTCCATCCAGGTGGCAGCCCAGTGTACGACCACCTCCCACGTGAAGGTCAACCTCATGAAACTTGAGATGGTCACGATCGAAATCGGACTGGGCTTCGTAAAGGGCCGAGCGGACGGCGGTGTCTGACAAACCAAGGACGCCGGCGTTATCGACGTACATGAAGTGGCCGAGGTCCTCACTATGTGGCCCGCGGCGAAGGACAAGAGGCGGCCCTCGATCACTGAGCCGCAAGCTCTTTGCCACGGACGGCTGCCGATCGAGCCGCGACTGGTTGGCCGCCTGCGCGAAGAAGAGCGACCATGAGAAGCCCATCGGCAAGCTCTGACTCATGGGCCACACCATCTCCGAGTCGCCAGCCGCCTGACCCTCGATGAGGGTCTCGCCTGTGGCAGAAGCTAACAGCGGCGGCCAGCAGAAGTAGCGCCGAATGTCGCCGTCCAGCTTCATCCGATGGAAGCAGTCGGCGACGTCGCCGACCCCCAGGACAACGCGCAGCTCGCTGAGGTCCCCCTCCTTTAGCACCGGCACCTCGATGCGGCCAAGCCCTTCACCTGACAGCAAATCGACACCAGGCGGGGGACGAAAAAGAGCATTGCTGCGTCTACAGTCCACGATGAGGCGCAGGCGCTCACCATCCTTCTTCTTTACAAAAAAAACAGTCCAAGAACGCTCAAAGGTCGTCGGGTCAAAGTCACGAGCCCGATCCTGAGCGCCCGTCTCACGAACTTCGCGTAGCTCCGAGGACGTTGGAGCAGCAGAGGGTCAGTATGACAACCAGGAAGTCCATGAAGCTCTCGTATTAGTGCCGCCTCACGAGGGGGAAGCAGCATCTTGGTGGAGTACTCCTCGAGAAAAATCCTCGCCTCCGCAGGTAGCATCTGGGCCAGACTGGGGGCGTCCAGGACGCAGTCCGGCAAGCTGGCCCGCGAGTACTCGTAGGAGCCCATGCTGGTAGAGCCAAGGGGGGCGTAGCCCGCCTTGCCCTTCAGAAGCTTGGCCAAAGCCCCCTTCTCTGTGATGGCGCTGTCAACGTCAATCCAGCGACGAGCCGCCGAGAAGACACGCTGCTGCACATCGGCCCTGATGAGATCCATCTTACGCTGGCTAACGCTCCCCTCGGGCGCCGTGCCACTGCGATGCTCACCACCGTGCAAGTAATTCAAGCTCTTGCAGGCTGCGTTGCCGTCTCGCAGCCAGCGGCGCCGCTGACCAGGCGTCAGGCCGTCGCACCAGTCGTCAGGGAGCGCCGCCAACAGGGCTATGGGCAGGCAGGCCGACCCACGGAGCCCCGAGCTGCCCTTCGTTCTGCGGGAGACGGTCGGGCACTCGCCTCCCTCGGCCTCGGGCGCCATGTGCCCGGCGGGCGGCGGCCGCGGCCCCGCCCGCCTCGACCGCGGCCCTTGCCGGCCGCATCACCTCCCTCAGCGCCGACCGCGGCGCCGCCGGCAGCTCCAGCGGCGGGCAGGCCGCCAGAGGCGACGGCCGCGGCTGCCGCGCCCGCGCCGTCGGCTGGAGCACCGCCGGGGACGCGGGACCGCATCCGCAGCGCCTCCAGCTCCTGCTCCTCCTTGGACAGTCGGCTGGCATAGCTCCGGAGCGCGTCGGGCACCAAGTCGAGCGGGTTGGTCGCGCCGCCCAGGTGCTTCGCCGCGCCCCAGTTCGCGTTCTCGGCCCCGTGCGCGTAGGCCTCCACATACTGCAGCAGCCGCCGCGAGACCACCTCCAACGACGCCAGGGCGCCCATGTTGAGCTGGTCATAGGTACCCGCCAGGTACAGCACTTCGATCAAGGTCTGCACCTCGTGGTAGGCGCGATCCTTCCTGGTCACGCCCTGCTCCTTGCACCACTCCTGAAACCACATCTTGGGCGTGCCACCGTGGCGATACATCTTACGACAAATCTCGAGGCAGGCGGGAGGCCCACGGATGCTCGAGTCCGAGAAGATCTCCTGTGTGCTCTCCTGCACGACCTTCCTCCACTCCTTGAACCTGGCCCCGGTCTCGTCGGTATCGATCCAGCACGTGCGCAAATCCTCCCTCTCGTGAGTGGCGACGCACTCGGGGCCAAGCCCCCCGCCCTCTGGCTCTGGCGGGGGGGTGGGGGTCCCGCCAGCGCCGGCCTCGCGGCCCGGGAAGAGCCTCTCCTCTAAGGCCTCGCGGGCGGGTCGGAGCTTGTCGGCCGCCACCAGCTTATCCTCGCGCCACCGCTCCATCGCGTCGTCCGTCACGAACTCGATCGGGAACCACTCGCCCCGCGAGTCCTGGTCGACGCCGTACCTGCCCCGGACGACGGCGTTCGGCGACAGTCTCACCTCAAGCCCGAAGTCGGCGCCGCCGTCGAGCGAGCTTAGCACCCAGGTGCCTGGCGGCAGCTCCTCGGGCGGCGGCGGCCGCGGCCCGGTGGCGCCAGCGCCCCCATCGGCGTCGGCGAGCGGCGCAGCCGCCTCGGCCTCGGCGGGGCGGACCTGCTTGCCGCGCAGCCGCCGCCCGACCCTCGGCGCGTCGACCGCCATCACGTCCGGCACTGCGAGGCGGCGACCGGTCCAGGTCACGCCTGTCCCGGCCCAGGTGGCAGCCGCGTTGCCGTGGTCAGCGATCGCCTCACCGCGGCCCCGCTTGACGACGCTAAGAAGCTCCTCGTCAGTCAGGGGCCGGCTGAAGGCAACAACATTGGTCGTGCCCGGCGGATAGTCCCGCCTGCCAGTCCACTTCACCACTGAGGTATAGTCGGCCCGCCCTTCAGGATACAGATGGTTGCCAGCAGTATACACCATCCACTCCGAGAGGTCAGCAGCCGTGGGCCAGCACAGAACACGCTCATGCGTCCAGCCTGGATCCGACGAATACTGCACCAGCACCCGCATGCCAGGCACGGCCCCGTCGACGAGCGCCATCACGCCACGTGGATCCGCGCCTCTCCGACGGGCTCAAGCCCGCGCCGTGCCGCAACCCGGCCCTCGCACCAGCGGCAGCAGCTCCAGCCAACGAACGCCTGCAGCACGAAGACGATCGCACTCGCCGGCACCACCGGGACCTCGACGGTCGCGGTTACGCCCTCGCCCACCACGCGCAGCGCCTCCGGGGACGCTGGAGTGGGTGCTGGTGGCGCCGGCGGCGCCGGGCAATGGATCTGCGGGTCGAAGGCGGGGCACGGCTCCCGCGTCACGCTGGTGATGGACGAGCTGGTAGAGGCGTCCTCCAGCTCGTGTCCTGGCCCGTCACGAGGCCAGTCAGGCTCAGGAACCACCGCAGGCCCGAGAAAGCCGTGGGCCGCGAAGCCGACCCAGAAGGCGACTATCGCTCCTGCCGCGGTGGTCGGAGAATGCGCAAGCATGCCCGCTGCAAGCTTGAGCCCAGGCAGTTATGGAAACGGGTGATAACTGCAGGGGTGCAACAGACTAACCACTCATAGCAAGACCGTGCATCGCACAACCATGGACACATTATCAAAGACGGACGCTGCGCAAGGAGGCCGCCGGCCACGTACCGACGCCTTGCCACACGACCCTCTGCGAGTGGCTGAGCGAGCACGCTGGGGACCACGACCAGCTTGCTTAGGCACAGAGGTGCGTGGTAGCCGCCGAGCCCAACGCAGTGCGCCTTTCGCACCTGCATCCAGCCCGCTTCTCGCGCACATGATGAACGAATGTCCGACCACGGAGCCGCCTCGCCGAGCGCATGGGCGCCATTTACCTCTGTCACTCATGGCCCACCTCTCCCAGGCCGAACGGAGCCCTTTCGTGTTGCATGGCTGGCACGACCACCAACGCCCTCAATTCTGCACTTTGGCGCCCCTGGCGCTCAACCACAAGCTGGCGGTCTTCTGGCCGCGGCACGCCGCGGGGCTTGCAGCCACCGATCCCAACCGACATCAGCAACAATAAGTTGACAGCATCTTCTGTATCCACAACAATATGTTTCATGTACGTTTACTGCATCTACATCTACCTCTACCCCTTTCCCTACCACATTGAATGTTACTGCATCTTCACCAACCACTCGCGCGCGTATCGCATCTTCACCAACTAATATAGCATTGTGTTGCTTCCTCGTAAAACATTATTTGCACTTTTCTTCCATTGCTGTCTCGAAGACTCCTGTCCCCCTGTTGCAGTCGGACATGGGGGGGAGGAGAAACCCCGAGTGGGTTCAGGCTCGGGGCGGGTGCGCCTCCAGGGCTATGCCGAAGGCTAGTGTCCCGTGGGCAGGCAGGAATGGGAGAGAGGGAGGACGCGAGAGAGAGAGAGAGAGAGAGAAAAAAGAGAGAGAGAGAGAGAGGGGGGGGGCGAGGTGCATGACATCTGGGTCAAATCCACTCGAGGCCCGCGCGTGTCTGCCGAGGGCCCTGGTGCAGTCGCGTAGCCTCACCCCACCAGGAGGGGGGGAGATGGCTTCATGAAGGTTCCACGAGGTCCCAAGAGGTTTGGGGAGGGGGTCCTGAAGGTCGCTGTGGGCGAGCGGAGTTTAAGTGGAGGAGCGACGCTGATCCCCCATCGCACCCTGCACTGGAGATGGGGTTGGACCTGCTGGGAGCGTGAGCCACATTGCCCAATCAGAAGTCCTGACGACCCCGTGAGTTGAACATCCCACAAGCCATTAGGGTGTGAGTGGTCTAACGAGCTCGTACTGCTAATCTTCCTATTCCCCATGTTGGAGAGGGTTTCCCCCTAGACTCTATCCCCTTCGCATGAGCCTGGACCCCCGCCCTCGCAAGGTGTCAGCGGGTCCGTTTTGGCTCCATGAGGCCCCAATAGGGCCCCCGAGAAAGCCCGGGGTGGCTTCCAAGATCACTCACGATACCCCAACATGTTTCAACATTGACTCCAACATGCCTCCAAGAGCCCGTAATATCGTCCGACGGAC